>CM030359.1:364551054-364578554 GCA_017893485.1 Hemerocallis citrina
CATCCCCTATGTGATTTCAGAACGGGTTGTCTGAAATAAGCCTCTTATAGTTGTGATTCATCAAACAGCAACATCATAGGCTTATTTCTAATATTTACCCTAAACCCTATATTTCCCCCCCCCCCCCCAAAAAAGTCCGAAAAAAAAGTCGAAAAAATAAAAAATTTATTATTATTATATATATGACTAAATTTTAACATGATTTTTACATTTATCTTTCTTTTTCATAGAATGAAAAATCTCTTGAGGCGAGAAAGATGCTCTCAGAAATTGAATCGACCAGGGAGCTCTCAGAAATTGATCGACTAGGGATGAATGCACCTCATTCATCCGATATATGACTAAATTTTAAAAAACCCACTGAACTTTGGGCCATTTAAAAAAAACCGCACTCAGTTTTTTTTAAATAAAAAAACCGCACAAAACTATAGTTTAAAAAAATTCACTTTAACAGAGTTAGATTTTCGTTACGCTAAATTTTAAAAAACCACTTTCATCTTTCATTTGTATTTAAAAAAAACATCACTTAACTAATCATATGTTTAATAAACCCCCCTGAATTAACTCTAACCTTAACCCTAATCTGAACCCTAACAAAAAATTAAAAAATAAAATAAATAAAATTAGTGCGGTTGTTTTTTAAATTTACCCCCGGTATATATTAAACCTATTTTGAGGGAGATGAGAGATGGAGATGGTCATCCTCATTTTTTCATCAATCAACTCATTGGGCTTTAGAAATGTGCTCTAGCTAGGCCCATCTTGATTACTGATTCTATTAAAACTAGCTTGGTTTCGGGTTCACAGTTCACACACAAATCCGATCCGCTCACTAAAACCCCCATCCTTATATATCTTGGACCGTAGGGTTTCTGGTTTCACCACCCCCCCTTATCTCTCTTTCTCCTACGCCGCTGCGCTGCTCTGCTCTTGTGCTCTCTTGATCTGAATCGGCCATGGCGGTCCAAACCCAACCTGCGGCACTCGATGTCAAGATCTTCAATCGCTGGGCCTTCGACGAAGTCCAGGTTTGCCCCTTCCTCTCATCTCCCATTTCAATTCGTTCAACCAAACTAAAGAATAGGAAAATTCCTTTTGATCTCTTAACTAATTGCATGTCATAACACAACTGCTGCGTCCAATTGATAAGTTTTAACTTCATTTTCATGTCCAGCTCGAATCTTGATGCAAACAAAGAAGAATATTATATGTTTCTTAGGTGTTAATGTACATTCGTCCTATGATTTTTTTTTGTTTTTCTTTTCGTTTCATTATGGAATAAGGCCGTAACCACACACACTTTTCCCCGTGTGATATCGAAGTTGTAGAAGGATTAAGGGAAATTGCACTTGTATTCTAACATGCCCCCTCAGGTCGAGCGCCCACAAATTGTGGGCCGAGACCTGGACAATACGCAGCGGTATTTTTTTTTTTAACCCGCATTTAAATTACGTAGCCAGTGGGATTCGAACCTGGGTTGCTCTGATACCAAGTGAAATTCCCTGTCACTATGCTAAAACTTCGAAGTTGTAGAAGGGTTAAGGGAAATTGCACTTGTTATTCTAACCCCCCGATTATATATTAATTGGGGAATATTTTTTTTGGGTGCAAGCGGGATCTGTACTTCCGACCTCTCTCTCGCAAGAGGCTTACCAGTGGACCACACTGATCCACTCACACTTGCTATCTTTATCTATGAATTGATTTATAGTATGCTATACAAATTGTACTTGGTTGTCAAATTTTATGTCTTTATTTATATAAAAATAAAAAATTCAATGGCTGTGGCTTGGAATTCATATTGATTTAGTTGTTGAAATTAATCAGATTTTAAAATATCTAAATGGAGAAGAATGGGAAATAATACAACTTTTTATTGATCTAGGTTGGTTAAGTATGGACCCATTTTTGTATTCGAATTTTGTGAGTCAGACGAATTTTTTTAAATCTTGTTAGAATTTGTTACGAGGGTTCTGAATCTTGTGTGGGTTCGCTTTCTTTATTGCATTAGGTTAAGATTGAGATGACAATAATGTCATTGAACTTTTAGTTTGATAGAATCTTGTAGGAGTTTTATGATACTGAGATTTTTGATTAGGTAATATAGTAGTAATTTTTTTTGGTGCTTGGCATATTGAATTGTTCATATATGATTAAGAGGGGTGGACTTATCACATGGAAAGCCTATCCTGTAATATATGTTGTATAATGACTGTTTATCTAGAGGATCATGAATTGATTTGTACACCGGAAATCTGCTTGATGTAAACATGCTTTGCTTAGTGATGTCAACATATTTATGTACTGCTAATTAGCTCTTCACTTCAATCCTTCTATGAACCAATTTAGATTCTTGGTCTTATACTCAAGTTTGAATTTTTCTTATATCTCGTGTAGGTCAGTGATCTTTCACTTGCCGATTACATTGCAGTGAACTCTACCAAGCATGCTACCTACCTCCCTCACACTGCTGGACGATACTCTGTCAAGAGGTTCAGAAAGGCCCAATGCCCGATAATTGAGAGGCTAACTAATTCTCTCATGATGCACGGCCGCAACAATGGAAAGAAACTCATGGCTGTTCGCATTGTCGAACATACAATGGAGTTGATTCATCTGCTTACTGATTTGAACCCCATCCAAGTCATCGTAGATGCTGTTATCAACAGGTGACACTTTTCAAAAAGTTTATTTATAAATAATTATCCTAGTTTTTGGAAAGGTCAAAGCTTGTGCATGTGGTTACGTTCTGTATAGAGGTGAAATTTCTTCAACTGTATATAGAAAACAAGTTAAATCATCCTGACCTATATGAAATATAATTGCTTGAATTTAGTCTGAAGTTTTGGAGGGCTTAACAAATTCAGTGCATGTGGCTGTGTCATCAGTCTGTCATATTTGGTTAATTAGACATATAGGAAGTATGGGCAGGCAAAATGCGGATTCGATTCAATATGGATAGTGATCTCGGTATTGTCTGATACCTTGTCCTGTGGTTTGTTTTACGATTATTTTACTAAGTTGAATCTCTGTTTGGCGGTCATAGCTTTATTTGTTGCTTGCAGGGATGTAACTGTTGGCTTGAGGACTATAAGTAATACATTTTCCTGATCATAATAACTGATATATTGGATTAATCGCAAATCTGAACGAAAATTAGATAAAGAAAAAATTGAATGAAATCAATTTTATTGACAGTTTGTGAGTTACAGTGATTAAAGCTAACATATATCTAGTATTTCCAATCACCTTAGTTAATGGCCTGAAACAACTGATACTAAGGTCATCATGTGATTTGTATGATGTTCATGATCGGTTCAGTTTTAGATCCAGTTGTTACTGAATTTGATTGTTTTGAGCTGTATACAACATCTCTCAAATGGCTCGAAATTTTATTAAATGCTGTGCATAATATGTATAAATAATCCGTTAGGGGTTACATCACTTAGTTGACCAAACCAACAGATAGAGCTAATATGAATTTGGTTTCAGCTTTGCCATGGATCAATTGGTGGAAAAGAGGATGTTAAGGTGTATCTGTGGAAACACACTAAAAACACAAATTAGAATTCAATGTATATGGCAGAAAGTAGGGGTGTTGCCCCAGATGAAGAAAAAATGTGGTGTATCAATTGAGGTGGTTTGGACACAGAGATCGAAGACTAGACTAGACTGATAAGTGCTCCAAGTAGGAAAATCATTAGGAATAGGATTGAAGTTAGGAGAGCGAAAAGGAAATGAACATTGGAAGAAGCCATTAATAGGGATTTGGGTTGTGTGTTAATTTGGCAAATGAGGTGGCCCACAATAGAGCCTTTGATGTTGTTGTTGTTATTGAAGCTATTGGTGCATGCTGCATAGTACATTTGTTGGGACTCGAAGATAGAATTGAGCAATTGTTCATGCTGCATAGTGTTGGAAATGACATCAATAGATTATTGAATGTACTAGTCAATATTATTTGATCCCTTCTTGATCAATAATTCTTCAAGATTCAGTGTTGCTGACATCTGTTTTGTAACTTAAGTTCTTTCCAGTGGTCCGAGAGAAGATGCCACTCGAATTGGTTCAGCAGGTGTCGTTCGTCGTCAGGCTGTGGATATCTCACCCTTGAGGCGGGTCAACCAAGCTATCTATCTTCTCACTACAGGTGCTAGGGAGAGTGCTTTTAGAAACATCAAGACCATTGCCGAATGTCTTGCTGATGAACTCATTAATGCAGCTAAGGGCTCTTCCAATAGGTAGATTCTCTTCCTTCTGTTTTCATGCTTTTATTCGTGCGGACATTATCCCGTATTTCGTAGTTTATGGTGAAGTTTGAATGATTAGTTATAACTTTTGTTTTAGTATGCTAGGCACTCTAATATAGATTTTTTTTGTTAATTTAATCCTCATATAATTCATAGAATTTTTTTTTTATATTCTGTACGCATTTCTACTCTATGCCTACTTGGTTTAATGTTTCCATATTTGTTGATTTTTCCGCAACCTAAGTTTGGTTTAATTATTTTGTGCACAGCTTTGCTATCAAGAAGAAGGACGAGATTGAGCGTGTTGCAAAGGCCAACCGTTGAGATTCAGAAAGGAGATATGTGGTACCCTTTTCGTCCAGCGTGACCTTGTCATGTTTAGTCAGATCGTAGTAATTTATTTTCAAGTTCAGAAAATGTAGTGGAACTTTGTAAATTGTTCAGATTTTGTAGCAGCTTTTTCATGTATTGTTTTTCTGCACTGGTTTTGAATTTTTGCCATTATAGGATGTTTCAGTTTCTAAACTTTATTTATCAATTTTGTGAAGTCTTTTTTTGTATGTTTTCTGATGGGTGTGATATGCATCCCTTTGCTGTCTGTTATTACCTGTATGTTGTGACTTCTGATTTTATTGTGGCATAGGCACTGTATGAGTGTTGATATGTGCTAGATGCTGACAGTAAGAATTTTTGATGGTTAATGAAGTAATCGATAACTAAGCAGGTTCCTTAGTTTGGGTCCCTTTGGCCATCTAAAATATTACTCTTCAGTTGGTAAAACGTTGGTAGTTTTCAATTGCATAGAATTATTTTCCAAGATCTGAGAGTACGTTTATTGGCCTTCTTTTCTATGTACTAGTAAAAAGCACACTTGAAATTCATGTATTAAAAAGTAATATGCACGAACAATTATAATCTACTAGTAGCACGTTTTAATAAATATAGTTTTTTAAAATAAAAATTTAGACGTAGTCTTGATTTGAACCTAAGACCTCCTTTATAATAATTATGCACGTGCGTTGCACGGGTTGGTAGAATGACAAAATATTTACAAATGACACTAAGGCCTTCTCCGATTATAATATTAGAGATATAAGAAAACACAAAGAAAGCTATTAAGTGACTTTCATTCAATAGGGTTAAAATCAATGGTTCAGATTTAATTATATAAAACATTTTTTCGTCCAAAAGTTTCTCCCTAAAACTCAAATTCAAAATCCCAAAACAACTCCTTTATTTCTTTCTTTCTCTCTCTCTCTCCCTCATTATCTCTCTATTTACTCAGAAATTTATATCTTCAGATTTCAGGTTTGTAAATTTTCATATTTTTTGAGCATTTTTTTTATTGCTCATGTTACATTGAAAATCACAAATATCTCATCAACAGTTAAATTTCAACATTTTCCACACTCAAAGTTCTAAGATGTTGGATTTTACACCCTCATTTATAATTATTTTTCAACATATACTAATAAAAACATTGACTTTTATTTAAGTTAATTATTGTTTACTATTCAAACTTGAGCTACATAATTGTTGTTTTACTGTTTACAAGAGTTTCATATGCTGTATCGTTCCGAAGACGTGCCGTAGGCACGTATCATAACCTTCTTTAACTAACACATATGGCCAGAATATATTTATATCCAGGTGGTTGATATGCACAAATCAGTTACTTAGACGCAGGAGATGGTCCAAAAACATATGCAGCCCTTAATGGAGAGAAATACATGAGAATTATATTCATAATTTAGAACCATAAATTCAGATAAGGCATTTGAATAATTAGAGAGATTATTCAAAAGTTACCAAAATAATTAGACATCTGCAGGATTATGTTTGGTTGTCTGATTGCAGTCAGGTTAATTTCTTTAAGTCCAGCCTCTCCCACTATTATTGAGTCAGTTCATATGGGATCAAAATTTCAGCATATTGTTCCCATGGACGCATATAAAAAGGATTAATGTGGCCGAACCCAATATGTTGTGTAGATGCTCCTGTTGTACAAGTTTTAAGTGATTGCTTTGAAGCATGCCATATTACCTTGGGAGGTGTATGAATCATGATAGTATGAGCAACTGAGAAATGAAATGGGATGTGCCATTGTTAGCTGCAAATATTACTAGAGTCTGTTTCTTTTAGACTTGTGATGATCTGACACTATTATATTATTCGCTTACAATTTGTGTAGCCTATTCTTACGATTCACATTTGTTTTATGTATTGTGTCTTATTCAATGCCAAATTATATTTCACTTTTGGCACTTATGCACTGCTAAAATATTTAAGAGTACTAATGAATCTGCTGCATAACAACTGAAGACCATTCACCTGGAACAGAAGTTTTCAGAAAATTCATGTGCTGTATCATCTGAAATACCACTGCTAAAATATTTAAGAGTACTAATGAATCTGCTGCATAACAACTGAAGACCATTCACCTGGAACAGAAGTTTTCAGAAAATTCATGTGCTGTACATAAACTATATGTAATTTCAAATATGATGCAATTCACCCAATCACAATTATTAAAATTCACATCAGTCTTCAATTCAATACGAGGGGCTACAAATGGCATCAAGAACCTCAACCAAATTCACTGTATACATAGCTTTAACTAACAGTAACAGCATCAAGACAAAACTGAAGCCAGGTCTATTGACTCATGGGTTGAGGAGATGGCAACGATAACCGGTTACTTTCTCTAACCTTTGGGTGACCAACCCGAGCATCTTTGGGGTGATCCATTTCCAAAAAACCACCTGTATACATTTTGGGGTAGGAAAATGAGGGAAATACTCCGGTATCACAAGAAAGTTGGAAAGTAAGGATAATAATGTTTGGCTGTAGCCTTCAAACAAGTGTCTACTTTTGAATACAAAGCTTATATTCAACAGGTCAAGAAAAACGCTCAAGTATTAGCATCTGCCTTGTTGAGAAGAAAATGCATACTAGTAACTGGGGGTACAGATACTGGGGGTACAGATACATATTTGGGGTAGGAAAATTTACAGTAATATTTATTTCTTATGCATAATTCCTGGAATGCAAGTCTCATGGTACATAATAAAGGTTAAATAAAGGAAGAGAATATTTTAGCGATATTTTTGTAAGATATTTTTGTAAGATGCTTCATGGTAAATTTTATTTTTTGTTATTGTTATTTAATTAGGAGCAACTTAAAGTAGCAATTGCTGCACATGGTGATTCAATGACTCAAGAGGAGATCCTTCTAGATGTTTTGAAGCCTAGATCAGGGTATTTTCGTGGCAAGGGAACTGCATTAAAAGGTTATTGTAAAGGAAGACAGCAACTTGAGCAACAAAACTTGATCAATGAGCAACAAAAGAAGATTGAAGAGCAGCAGAAAATGATAAAGGAGTTGCAAGAAACTCAAGAAAGAACAACAAGACAAATTGAACAACAAAAGGAAGATATGCAGCGTGCAATGGATGCAATGTAACAAGAATTGTTGGCACAACTTACAAATAGAGGTGCATGAAATTCCTCGAATGATCAAGGTATTATTAATTTTAGTGGCACTATTATGCTGTATTGTTTTGTGCATACAGGTTCCAATAGTTTTGGCAATCTTTCATAGTTTCATTGTATACTGCAGGACTAATCATTATTTCAAATTTGTAGGTACCACGAGAAGGAATTGTATTTGGAGAATTATGGAATGAAGTCATTGGTCCGGGAGCATATATTTTTGTATCATATTTTGACAGTGTATGATTTAGTTATATCTTATATGAGTTAGCTGTTGGTTTAGGTTATTAACTCTCCAACATCAACCCAAATTTTTTGCTACTTGTATTTTCTGAGAATATTCATCCCAAAATGTTCTTTTGTTCTAAGTTGATTCAATTCTTTCAATCTTGCATCCAATTTTGTTGCAATGTTTAGATGTCAAGAGAATATTAGAAAACATGGTTAAGCTTATTATGCACAATGAAAATGATTATGAGATACTTAGATATCTTTTTGAGAAGTTGATGGTTGTACTATTTTGGGCATTGCTTCTTATATGTGACAAAAATGTAATATGTTGGACAAGGTTAATATTATAGTTTTTGGAATGATGTTGGCTTTTAATGTTTTTGAAGTGTATGCTAGTTTGGATAGGGTTGATGCAACGACAATATATAATTTGTCTCGAAAAGAATTAAACTTTCGCAACGATAATTGGTAGCTTTAGCAACGACAGTAGTCGTTGCCAAAATAGAAAATGTAAGGCAATGACAATCATTCATTGCGAAAAATATATCTTTAGCAACGACACGAGTCGTTGCCAAATATATGAAGTATGTTTGGCAACGACAAAGGTTGTTGCGATTAATTTTATATGAAGTATCTTTAGCAACGACATGAGTCATTGCCAAATATATGAAGTATGTTTGGCAACGACAAAGGTTGTTGCGATTAATTTTATACCATAGCACGGATGGAATTAGGTATGGCAACGACAAAATATATTGCAACGGCAATGTCATTGCGAAACAATCTATGTTTGGCAACGACAGCAAGTCGTAGTCAAAATCTTTCGCGACGCCCGGACGTGCAACGACCTTGCAACGACAAATATCGTTGCCAAAAATATTTTTCGCAACGACAAACGAGTTTTAGCAACGACATTTGGCGTTGCGGAAAATGGTTTTTCTTGTAGTTTAAACCACTCCGAACTCCGCCAAAAACCCACCGAACACGCCTATAACCTGGCCGAAGTATCTGTGCACTTCGGCGGAAGGTGCCGAACCCCCAGGGACCTTGGCCTCCTTCGTAGCGAGTGTTCGGAGGGGGTCAGCGACGAGGCCGAAGCATCCAGGCCATGAAACGACGAAAATAACACCGAATCATCTACCTAAACACTGCAAAGTAATGATTTAAAATTCAGGAAAATTAATTAAAAATTCTAAAAAATAATTATAAATCTGGGGAAATATTTTTAAAACCCTAGGTAGATAATTATTGCTTATAAAGGTTAATTAAAGACCTCCGAATGACAAATCACCACTTCGCAAAGTTAGGAAAAATCATCAGAAGTCGAACAGAGCTCAAGAACAATCTAGGGCGCACTACTAACTTGAAAATTACCACGATACCCCATTTAAAGATTCGACACCCCTCATGTGGGCTCCGATACAACTCCGTAAGCCATTAAAATAGTGAAACTAATCCTCAAAGGCTGATCAAACTCAGTCTTCGGGAATGGGGGGCTCGTGATATGGTTAAAAATGGGGTTAAATCGGAACCGCCCAAACTTGGCGCGAATCTCAAAGCATGGGGACAAAATGGTAATTTTACCTACAAACGAGTCTGAAGTGGGTACTGGGTCTTCTCTCCAGAAGCCCAGTAACCCGCAAACGGACCCATCTCAACTGGGTGCGGGTTTCAACCCGCAGCAAACCCGGTCCAGCAGGATAGAATTAGGGTTTCTGATTAATCCTAATCAACGGCCCTGATTCATATCTATCCTTTCACTGGGAATTAGGGATTACATTCCTAATCTAATCCTAGGGATTACATTCCTAATCCGATCCCAAAGGCGGCTATAAATACCCCCCATCCACCACCATTAAGAGGTAATGAATCTTTTGCCAATTTACGCTCTTTCATAATCTTCCCTGATTACTGACTTGAGCGTCGGAGGGTGCGTCGCCGGGATCAACCCCGGTGTCTCGCACTTTTTGCAGGTAAACGGCGGGAGTCAACGGTCAAACTCCGGCGGAAAAGGTTAAGGTTTGTTATTCAGTTTTCCTAAGAATCCACAAATACTATTTGTTTACCCCCACACCTGATTTAGCGGTAACAATTTTCATGAATGATTTTTTTTCCACTTTTATGTTTTTAACTCGTAGATAGAATTTCTGTATAATATGTAGTATATATATTCTTTGAGATGATTTTAGTTAGTTTGAACTTGTTGGGCAAAAATAAACGACGTAAGTTCACATAATCTTGAAGTGGTTACTATATTCAAGGTGTATACGGTAAATTTCTTATGAAACAAAGGTTTTTTTTTTTTGATAACGTGGATAGAATCATGGGGGGATCTGGGCCCAAGCAGCCCAAGCAATTGCTTTGGACCCCAGCCCCATATTTTTTAAGTATTTACAATGTTAAAAAAGTAAAATGTAATATTTTATAATATAATTACATTATATTAATAGTTGCCTTATTAGCTTAGTTGGTTAGAGTGTTGTGTTAGTAATGTCAAAGTTGCAGGTTCAAAACTTGCATGAGCCAATTAATTTTTCAATAATTTTTATTTTTAAAACTAATTATTTTTCACATAGCCATACATGTCATTTTACCATTTTATGAATTTAATATTATTTTTCACTTAGTCCATGTATGTCACTCTATGATATTTTTTCAATGTTTTATGGTATATCATATTTATTTGTTTATGATAAATGTCTAACCAAATTTTCAAGTGCATATGGTTATTTTACATTTTAAGCTTCTAACTAGTATTCTCATATACATATAATCATCATCATTTCATTCTGATCATGTGCTCTAATATATCATATTTACCTCTTTGAGATAACATATTTTGTTTTTGTTTGTTAGAGTTTGTCCGGGTTCCTTTTGGCCACGAGACATTTCATATAAAAAAAAAACGTACGTTATCAATTAACTTTTTTTTGAAAGCATACATATAAATTTATTTTCAATTATATAGTTTGGTCTCCAATGCTCCAAATTTGTTTACATTTAAATAATTGTCATTATTATTTTGTCAACTTACAAAAGGTCCCATTTGAAAATTTGCTTAGGGCCCCATAAAACTCAGATACGCCCCTGGATAGAATCATAAGATTCCAGCCCAAAAATTAAATTAAAAAATGTGAGTACAAAGAGAGAACGAATTTTAAAAAAGTAAAACGATAAGAAAACTAACAAGACAACCCACAACGAAAGCAGGTGCAATTGAGCTAATTGCCGCTAAGGCCTAAACTAAATACAAAATACAGAAACTAAACACAGGCCGCAAAGAAGACAACAGAAGCGCTGGCGCAACGAAAGACGCTCCATCACGAAACACAGGCAAGGGCCCAGAGAAGCTAACTCAGTGAAACTGGGCCAGCACATAAGAGCTCTCCAGCCAGATGAGAGACCGGCACCGAGGCCACGGGGAGGCAAATCCATCCCCCAAGCGAAACAACCAGTATGCATCGACCTCGAAACCTGGAGCAAAAATTGAAGCAAGCCAAAAAACCAAGCTAGCGACAACAAAAGCCACAAAACAAATCAAAGCATCCAGACATCACTCAAATGGAGGGCGATGCCAAAATGACCACCTCGGCGAAGAAATCCTAAAAAGTCGACCAACAAACAGGTACAGAATTGGATCCAAAAGAGAACGAGCAGTAAGACCCAAAAATAAAAACAGGCTCCAAGAGAACACAGCCACAGAGGAAAAGCTAACAACACTACTCATCGATGGAAATCCCACTGAGAGAGAAAGCTGAATCGTCCACATGCACACGGCTAAAAACCCGCAAGAAAAAATGCAACTACAGACCCAGGCAAAAATCATACCACACATCACCAAAACAGGAAGATCACATAACATCATAAATAGGATGGAATAATGTCACCTAAGCCGGCCTGTAACAAGCCTTAGCAGCCGGCCACAAAAAACAAAACCATAAAGCACTTCAGACCATGAACATAACCAAACACAGCCAGGCCATATAACAAAAAGAACATAATCCATCACAACATGAACATAACAAACCAAGAGCTAGGAGAAAACTAATCCAGTAGAGCTAGGAAGCCAAGAGCTGAACCAAGAAGGCTTAACATGGCCAGAACTACCCAAAAAAACCTATCAGAAAGGAAGTAGAGCACCACCACAACAGATCAGAGCTGCGAGAAAAAGGAGGATGGGTTATAAACAATAAGAAATGATCACTACGAGGAATAAATGTTAATGGCACAATAAAAGCTAGTCGCCTCATCCAGGCGACCAAGATGCAAAGCTTTTACTTTATCGTGCAATAAAATGGAAGGCCAAAATTCTGTAAAGAATAAAAACTCATGGATAATGGTATCGATTGAGGAAGAAGAATGAGTAAAAGTACGTCTGTTACGTTCCGCCCAAATCACCCAAATGATTGCCATCAGGGACATGAACCAGGAGTAACAAAATTCGAACTAAAGATTATGAGATCTCCAGCAAGAGAAAAAGTCATTGGAGATAGCGGGTACTTGCCAAGTGCGGGTGTTAATAATCTACAAAAATAATTGAGTAAATCTGCAATGGAGAAAAAGGTGGTCGGCGTCTTCATGAGCTGAAGAGAAAAAAGAACATAATTGACCTAGAGCTAGGTTTCTGTTATTGAGAACCTCAACAGTGAGAAGTTTGTTGTTAAGAGCAAGCCAGGTAAGGATCTTCACTTTTAGGGGAGCGCAACTACTCCATAAAGGCTTAGCAAGCGGGGAACGGATACCACCAAAATTAAGAAAATTGTTGAAAGATTTGACTGAGTAGCTTCCGGACTTGGTCCAACGCCATTTAAATCCATCTGTGGGGAACCAAGGATAAAGATTAAGGATTACGAAAAGCTCTTGAAGCTCTAGTTCAAGTGAAGAGGAAAGAACGCAACTAAATTGAATAGACCAGAATTTTTGATTATTGAGTATGATAACATTGTCTGCCACTGTGGCAGAGGGGTTGGAAACCAGTTGGAATAACGAAGGGAAAGCCAATGCAAGCCTAATATTACCAAGCCAAAGGTTGATCCAAAACTTGTTTTTAGAGCCATTAGCGCAAACGAGAGAGATACCGCATTGAAAGGGAACCACCACCTTCCAAATCCCTTTCCAAAAAGGGGAGGAATTTCTAGAGATGGTAGGGGGAAATTCCCACACCTTGCGATGGGAAAAACATTTGATGGAGATAATGCGAGCCTAGGGTAAATGTTCGTGTTTCAGAATTCTCCATAACCATTTACCAAGGAGAGCTAAGTTTTGGTGCCTAAGGTCAAGCAACCCAAGGCCTCCTGCCTCTTTTGGAGGTACAAATCAACTTCCAGTTGCAAAGATGCGAACCAACTCTAAAAATATCGGCTCCAGACCAGAAAAAGTTCCTACGGATTTGATCAATTCTCTTGATAACCCAAGACGGAACGTAAAAGAATGACATCATATAAAAGCGGGTTGAAGAAAGAACCGAATTTAAAAGAGTAAGTCTGCCTCCACGAGACAGATGTCTACCAGACCAAACGTTAAGTCTAGATTCGACTTTTTCAATCATAGGCATCCAATCCGATTGATGGAGTTTCCCCTATCTCAAAGGAATGCCCAGGTATAGAATAGGAAAGGAAGCAGGAGAACAGTCGAAAATTTGTGCTATTTCAACTTGGCGGTTGGGATCCCCACCCAACCACAAAACCGAAGATTTTTGAAAGTTGATCGATAAGTCAGAGGCATTTTAGAATAAGTAAAGAAGGTGCTTGAGGTTACGTAAGGTGAACCCATTGGGTTTGACAAAAATGATGGTATCATCAGCATATTGGAGGTTCAGCACTCCACGGTAGCTCTGAGATCCCCCAAGCCCATCGATAACACCTGCGTCCGAGGTGTTACGGAGCAGCTTACTGAAAACATCAGCCACAAGAGAGAACAGGTGAGAGGAAATCGTTTCACCTTGCCGCAATCCACGCTTACAGTTAAATTTATGACCTTCCGAACCATTAATAATAATGGACGAGGTACCAGCGAAAAGACTGGATTTAATCCACGCAATCCATTTCAGACCGAAACCACGGTGAAGAAGGATTTCGAAAAGGAAGTCCCA
Source organism: Hemerocallis citrina (assembly GCA_017893485.1). Taxonomy (NCBI): domain Eukaryota; kingdom Viridiplantae; phylum Streptophyta; class Magnoliopsida; order Asparagales; family Asphodelaceae; genus Hemerocallis; species Hemerocallis citrina. The sequence goes on from CM030359.1 coordinate 364,565,119, forward strand.
ACTCACATTATCATAAGCTTTTTGAAAATCTAATTTTAAAAGAATACCCTCCGAATTGGATCTATGGCATTCCGAAATGATTTCTTGAGCGGAAGCTACACTATCTAAAATAAATCGATCTTTAATAAAGCTCAACTACGCTGCGTCTATCATGGGGAAGATGACCGCGCTGAGGTGGGTCGACAGAACTTTCATAATGATCTTGAAAGTCATGTTAATAAGGCTAATCGGGCGAAAGTTAGCAACAGAGTTGGCACCCAAAATTTTGGGGATGAGAACGATATGAGCGTAATTGATCCTATCAAAAGAGAATGACCCTTGGTGAAGGTCTGAGAACATTTTGAGGAGATCATCTTTAAAATAGTCCCAGAACCGTTGGAAGAAGAAAGCTGGAAATCCATCCGGCCCTGTGGCAGAATCACTCTTCAAAGAGAACACCACTAACTTTATCTCTTCTAATGAAAATGGATCTTCCAGACTGGATAGACCGTGAGATTGTTATCCGTATAATTGTACCCAGTCCAAATAAATGGAACGATGCTTATCAGTACCCAGAAGATCTTTAAAGAAACGAAGGAAGGTAGCATGGATTAGGGAGTCAGAAGTCAATTCAACGCCATTGTCGATAATAGACGAGATCTGGTTACATCTTTGGCGATGGGAAGCGAAATTGTGGAAAAAGAAAGTGTTGCCATCACCCTCCTTGAGCCAACGAAACTTAGCCCTCTGGGCCTATTTAATGTGTTCGTTATGAAGAAGAGAAGCATATTCTCTTTTACACGACACACGTTCGGCTCTAAGTGCATCCGAAATGGGTCCAAGCTCCTCAAGTTTATCGATGGAGCAATGGAAGAAAGGAAAACATTTTAAAGAAAATTCGCATTGGCGAATCTCTCTTTGCGCCAAATCTTGCAGCCATACTTGATAGCATGAAGTTTAAGAAGGATTCGGCCTAGACCGGACGATCCTGAGATAGTGGAGAGGCACTCGGTAATGAGGTTAAAGAAAATTTGGATCTTGCAACCAGAATTTTTCAAAGCAGAATTTGAACGATCTAGAGAAATTATAATTGGAAAAAAATGAGATAGGCACATGGTCAGACGACGGATTGGGCAAAGCAGTGGCGAAGGAGTTATGGAAAAAGTTAATCCAATCGAGCGAAATGAGAAAACGAACGAGCTTAGCCATGGTCGGAGCCAACCGCATGTTAGACCAGGTAAAAGCTCTACCATTGGTAGGAATTTTAGTTAGTTGAAGGGAACTGATACAGTCATTAAAACAGGAAGAAGTTGAAGAGGTCGATGTGATTCCTGATCTTTCATAGAAGAATCTGATAACATTGAAGTCACTACAGAAGACACAGAAGCCTTGGATAGAGTTTTGGAAAGAGATAAATTCATTCCAAAACTCGTCCCGACGATCAGCGGAGGACGGCCCGTAAACCAAGATCACGGTGAGAATACAATTAAATTCAACCCAGAGGAGGCATACCTCGAGGAAAGAAGTTAATCTACGAGACGAAATGGGAGAGCATCGGTCATCTTTAAAACTAAATAGGATCCCACCTCTTGATCCAATTGCATCAAGAGAAATCCAATTTGTAATTAAAGATCCTCCGATCAAACGATAGATTTGGGGGGGGGGGGGGGGGGGGGGGACGGGGAATCTAGTTTAGATTCTTGAATGGAAATCAAATTACAGTGTGAAGAGGAAATCAGTTGGAACACAGCTTGCTGCTTGGTCGTACTCCCCAGACCCCTAACATTTCAAGAGATACTAATCATTAAACTCCTTATTCACACAAGCTCTAGAAAATTCATGACAACGAATAGAATTAAAATCCGCAAAATTGTCGGAGCTAGGCAGAAACCCCATCGCCGCAGCAAGGCGAGATATTTCAAGATTAAATAGCGAGTCGAACTGAACTTGATAGTTGATCCAAGATGATCATGACCAGACGTAGAGGGCGAGGGGGAGTAGCGCTCAGCCTTAAGAGAATGAGCAGCCGGGGATACTTTCCCATCACTAAAATCACCCATCGTTCTTTTAGCTGGAAGGCGAGCACTAGATTGAATAACCGAGAAGGGGTTTTTAGCCACAGAAATATCCAAAGATTTCAAAGGTTTAGACTGCCTACTCCTATGAATTCTGGCACAACTAAGTGGCGACGAACAATCCGAATATGCAACTACGGAGGAAGGTGACAAATCCAAACGTCCACTATAACCGGATGGAGAAAGCGAACGTGAAGGGGAAGTAGGAACAGGGAGAATAGATGGGGAAAGAGGGAAAGTGTCATCCGCCGTCGACTGATTAGGTTGGAACCCACCGAAATCGATGTCGACGGCCACAGATAAGAGTTAGAAAGAAAATAAGAGACTAAATAATACTTCGGCATATAGGTAGTCAGAAAAGACGAAAAAATGCCAATACGAAGTCGAAGCAAGTAATAACAGTTAAAAAAAGAACATGCGAAGAAGCAAATTTAACAATCACCGATTGAAAAGAAACAATAACCTTCTGATTAAGATTGGCCTGATCCAGATTGGCAACTTCATCACCCAACAGATCGTCTTGCTCAGTCCAGTCTTTAGCCATCGGGTAGGAAGAAGGGTGACCTTTAGTATTAACAGGTTTGGATTTGGAAGTAGATGAAGGAGAACGGTGCACTGAGCTCGTGTACTTGTCCCAATCTACAGCAAAATGCGGGTTCACCTCCCAAACCGGCCACTTATCATCCTCCTTAACCAAGGAGGCCCCTGAAGGAACGGTGGAAGGAGCATTCGCCGCAGCTAGGGAATGAACAGAATGGTGCTTTAACGGAAGGGGGTAGTCGGTTTAGGTAGTGGCACTAACTCACCCGCTAGAGAAGAGGGAGAGTGCATCGAAGCAGCTAAGTCTGGATTGATCCAGACTAGATTATGCGCTTTAGACGGAGAAATTTAGTTTTTCGAGGGAGAGATAAAGCCACTGCGATTAGCAGGGAAGAACTTTTTAGTGGTTGCTTTGTGAGCCGACCTCCACCTAGATGAGGGAACCTTCGAGTGAGAAGAAGAGCCAGCCGCGAAAGAGGTAGGAGGGTGAGAAGCTGCCGCAGAGGGCTTAGTAGCTTCCAGCGCTACACGCGCTGAGGAAGTACCCCCCGAAGCTCCATTTTGGTAAATTACTGAAATATCGAAGGACGAGCAATTATCTCTTAAAGAGTAAGCTTCGACCCTCTCCTCCCTAGGGGGACAATAGAATTCGGCATCAACCTGTAAACATCCAGAGGCCAACATGGCAGAAGATGAAATGCAGCGAAGCTCACCCACACATTTGGACATTTCCCCCACGAGCCGGTGAGAATCACAAAAAGGCGGCAAACCAAATAAAGTCACTTGAACTGGGGATTAGACCAGGGAGGGGATCGGCTGCCCCTTATAACCCCATTTATGAATAGAAATCTTAATAGCATTGATAGCTAGGGAGGTGGTGGCAATGAGATCTTCAAGCATTTGAGTGGATGGGCAAAGGATCACCACTTCCCCGTTAGAGCAAGTATTGATGACCCACCCCCGGTCTTGGACATTACAGAAATTACAAAGAAAGGAATCAAGAGACTTGTTAGAAATCGAGCCTCTAGTGAACGATACCCGCCATAGCATTCAAACATTTTAATTCTGTCTGAAAGCTCCCCAGAGGGAATGAACACTACAGTGACTTGGGGCTTGATCCCCTTAGTCCGAAGGGGAGTAGGAACATTGGGGGTGTGTTTCTCCACACCGGTTAAATGTTGAGCAACCGGTGGCGAAGGGAGGAGAGGCGCTACAGAGGACACTCTCGCCCTCTTGGGCTTTCGAGCTTGCATGTCTGCAAGCTTGGTTTGCAGCGAGGGGAAATCAAAAGCTGCTAAAACCTAATCGGAAATGAGCACACCCAACGAAAGCCCCAAAATTTGTTGAAGTGAAAAGCACCGGTTACGAGAGTGGCCGTCTTTAAGACAAAACAAACACTCCATGTTGTCCGAACAGAATGCCCTAACTTGCCCTGGTCGGAGACAACGGAAGCACACCGAAGCGAGAGTAAGATACGGAGACGAAGGGTTTTGCACAAGAGAAAGAGGGGAAAGGGGGAGTGGGCGGTAAGAGAATGGTGATTCACGTCCCAAAACATTCTTAGATTTGGGCTTTCCACAAAAAGAATTCGATGGGCCCTGAGAGGTAATAGTTGTGATTTTTTTTATTTCCTTTTTTTTAGCAACCTCAGTCCAAGAAAGGCCCATTGTAATACAGACCCAAAACACCAAACGGTCGAAAGGAGAAGAAGAACAAGTGGGGGAAAGGATCAGAGGAGGACCAACACTTACTGTAGAGATTGAAGGGGAGAATCAAGAAAGAAATCTAATTTCCCCAAAAAAGAATAAAAAATGCAATAAATGATAAACAAGAATAAGAACTTTAATCGAAACAAGAAAATCATACACCAGAAACCTCCTAAAGGACTCAGAGATCCAAGCAAAGAGGGCGGTGACAACAAATAATTAAGAATGTAAGCCACAAACTCGGTGCTAGGTCTCCGCAAAAAAGGAAACACTGACACGATGGGAGAGAATAATAACGAGGGAAGCGAGAACGCGATCTAAGAATAGTAAAGGTGACTCAAAAATGGCTTGGCGTCGGACAATCACCGCATAGAGGAGCCAGAAGAAAGAACAAAACGAAGAGGAGAAAAAATAATAAAAATTACTAAAAACACCAAAACTTACAGGGGTAGGCTTTCTGCTAATCGCGGGAGAGCACAGAGTCAGACTCAACCAAGCAGATCTGCGACCAGCGAAGACGCTTGGAGGGACGAACACACCAATCTTGGGGGAGCAATCGATAATAGGAAACAACAGCGGGGGAAGACGCACAGCACCACCACCTCTCCGGAAGGCCGATCCTGAACCTCTCTCGACAACACTGAGGCAGGGAGGCGAAGAAGAAGGAGATGCAAAGCCTCAACTCCCGAAGAGGCAAGACGAGGAACCACCGCAGACCAAGGTAACGGAGTGACCTCCGTCGACAAGGGAAGGGTTAACGAGTGAGAGAGGAGGAAAATGGGAGATGGGTCTGTAGAGGATCGCGCGCTGAATAGAAAAGGTGAAGGGAGAAGGCTGAGTGGAGAGGGGGACAGGCAGGATCTGGCGGAGGCAGATGGAGGGGGAATTTTTATTATTATTACCTTTTGATTGAAATAAAGTTATGAAACAAAGTTAAAAAGTGATTAGAATCACTTTCGGCACATTATTCTTACAGCTCAAATAAAGTTAATTTTTTTGTGCATTTACTATTTATGCTGCAGTAAATCAAGATCCAACCACAACCATTTTTTAAATTTTATTTCCATGGAATTGGTTTTCTAATAGTGTTTTTTATTTGCTTGGCTAGTAATCTGCACGTGCGATGCACGTTTTAGTGGAATTTCCTAACTTCCAGTTTTTTTCACACAATCACAGACTCCAGACACACACCCTTACCTTGTTAACTAATCCTGATTTTCTAGGGAAATATTGCTTTAGCTAACAACAAATTATATGTAGTCAAGTTTGGCTTTTGTATCTTCGAATTTTGTCATTTTCGAAGTCTCCATTAGGTCAGATCATTCAACCATGAGCAATTTAAGAATGTTGTTGTCACTTGTCTATGACATACACTGGTGTTTCCTCCATGGCCTATTTACAAAACATAACTAATATCCGATCTTCAGTGGATGGAACAGATGCAAATGTAATTATTTAGCAACTACATAGAACATTCCAAACTAATTCAGCAAAGCATAAAAATTTCTTTTGAACTAAATTCCAGACTCACTCACATACATCTGTGTATAAAAATCTGAAAAAGATCACTACATGTACCTATTAACAAATGCTACAAAATGAAGTGATGATTCAATCCCATTAGGTGTACCAAAACAAAATGTTGAGGATACCAAATTTCGAAATTTTTCTGTAGCAACATATTTGATAGGTTAACAGATAATCAGTAACAATGTCTATATATAAGACCCTAATTTCTATTTGGAGTGTGGAAGAAATTGCATTTTAAATATGTTTTTCAACATTCTACTTTCATTTTTCTCATCTAATAAACTATACAATAACATCAAAAAATAATATGCATCGTAGAACCACACACTAAATAATAATTATGGGTGAGGGAGAGACAGATCGGTTACCCTTTACGTTGAGCAACAGAACTGCAAGGTCCGCAACAACCTACGTGCTCTGATCCTTCACAACGCCATCTACTCTGCACATTAATAACAAATTATTAGTTGAATTTCCTAACTTCCAGTTTTTTTCACACAATCACAGACTCTACACACACACCCTTACCTTGTTAACTAATCCTGATTTTCTAGTATAATGCACGTGTGATGCAGGTCTATAAAAAAGTTTAGTCATTAAATTAAATGAATTTGTATATCGTATAAGAAAAGAAATAGTAAAACATTTAACTTGCAAAATAGCATGCTTCAATAATAAAATTAGTGTGAACGATTATAGAATCAAACTTCAACAATACATAAAGGAGAAAATTCAAAATTCAAAATGCATTGTAAAATCAAATCATCACAATAATCTTTCAATCCAGAATCAAAATCAACAACTTTATAGTCCAACTTCAATTTGATATAATGTGAGTCCTTCATTCCTCCCTTTCCACTAAATATAGAAGAAAATCTCATACTTTTTACACACTCCTAATTAAGTTCTTCTTTAAATGAGATGATTAACATATAGGAAAATTGGTAGTAGTTGTAGTTCCCCATTACTAGAGAGCAGCTAAATCATAAGCCCTAGCAGCTTTCTCTTCTTTGTCATACCCACCTGTTATATTTACAAATTAAAAAAGAAAGAAAAAGGGAATGAAGAAAGCAGGCTTATCATTCATAGCCAATTTCACAAATGATTTCAATACAGAAAAAATCAGCAACTTTTCCTTACCCAAATATACTGAGCAGCACAGCAAGTGATCCATTCACATATCATGTCAGTGCCCCCAACAGAAAGAATCCAAAATTTAAAAAAAGAAAGAAAAAAAAAAAAAAAAACAAATTAGTACTACATAAAATGTGTCATCTAAAGTTCTCGGCATTTCATTAATCAGAAATTAGTAATCTAAATGTGTACACAATGTTACCTTGTCTACCCTTTCGAGTTTGCCCTTCTCTTCTGCAACTGTTATCCCACATGTGGGCTTCATACCTTCTTGTCCATCTATACCTGTAATCAATCCAAAACCCTAATTAGATGTTCTTGCCACATTACCAAGCTCCCAACCATGAGTTATTCTTTTACTGGATGAGCACCTTTTCTACAAAAAGATTCAATTTCAAACTAAATTAAATTGATATAATAATAGCAATTTTAGTTTCACTGAAACCAAAGAGCAAATATGTTGTTTAGTTATTTCTCATCAATGCAACATGGATTGATACGTGCGATGTTTAGTAAAAGAGTATAATAACTAAACAACAAAAAACCAAGCACAAAATCAACCAAAAACTCAACAACGTAACTTCCAATCAATTTTGCACTGCATTCATAAACCCATAAAAGAAAATCAAACAAATTTTAAAAAAGGTGAGAATTCTTACATGGCTATGGGGATCAATGTTCCAAACCCTTGTAGTGTGATCAACAGAGCCCGAAGCAAGCTTAGTGCCCGTGCAATTCCAAGCAACAGAGTGAACCTTTCAACAACAATAAACACGATTCAATCAGCTAATACTCCAGTTAGGGGGGAAATTAAGGTTTTGTTCAAAATACTAAAATTAGGAAAGTTAGATGAAATTGGAGAAAAAGAAGAGACACCTAGTACGATTGGGATTGAGAGGAACAAAACGCACAAACAAAGAAAGTATTTTGATTGAGAAATTTGTACCTTCTTCTTGTGGCCTGGGTATTCTCTGGAAAGTAGGGTTTTGAAGTTGATTGGCGGCTTACTGGGCGGGCGCGGCTGTTGGCGTTGTCGGTGAGGGGCCGCGGTGGTCACGCGACGCGAGCGAGGACGGTTTGAGCACGGAGCGAAGTCGGGGGGGGGGGGGGGGGGGGGGGGGGGGGTCGCGGTGGTTGCACGATGCGAGACAGGATGCGTGGAGGGTGGAGCAGATGTTGACGGTTGGCGAAGTCTGGTCGGACGACGGGAGGCCTCGCGTCGTGGAGGGCGGAGCAGCTATTGACGGGGGGATGAGGAGAGAGAGAGAGTCGGCGGGAATTGTGAGAGAGAGGTAGACGAATTGACGGGGGTTGGGGGGGGGGGGGGGGTTGTGAGAGAGAGAGTTTAATTTGTGTGAAATTACAGTTGTGTCCTTTTTCTGTGTAGGTACGAGGGGTAAAATTTGACAAAATTAACCCTACATTTTTTTAGCTTTATATGTTTATGAGGGTATGATAGTAAAAAGCCGCCAAAATAGGATTTTGCTTAATAATAGTATAGATTTGCTTTATGATCGACCAAACCACCGTAAGGATTTTTCTATAAACACGTACCCATTGCTACAACTTGGTCCAAACAACTCGTCTGAACCTGCATTTTGAGCCCACTATATGGCTCAATAGGTAGGAATGTAGGATTATTTGTCCACACGGAAGAGGTAGATTAGGGGATCTTGAAATTTTCCTACATTTCCGCGTACACACGTAATAGGGTCAAGGGTTTTATGACACCTAGATGTTGATCTATCTTTCGTTTGTTGTATGTCCGGTATAGTTTGCATTGTGTTGTTTTTCTTTTGTGTGCGTTTTATTCTCCTTGTATTCCAATTCTTTTATTCTCTTTGTATTCCAATTCTTATTGGAAGTTTAATGAATGTTACTTTCCCTATATTTGTAGGGTATGTTTCATTGTTTTTTTATTTTATATAATAAAATATGATTGTCATACTCTACATTTTTTTTTCCCAAACATGTCTCTTTTGAAATTAATTTTCAAAGTAGGTATGTTTCAAAATTAATTTTGAAGATAGGTTTATCCTCATAAGTCGCAGTACTGAATTGCGGCCTCTTTGATTTTGTGGCCCAATTCACAATTGCGGCCTAAGTATATATCATACATATTTGGCTAATAAGTTCGTAGACTTAGAAAAAATGTCCAAGTGTAAAATGTGAAAAATAGGAGGCCAATTCACAATTGAGGCCTCGATAATACATAGGCCGCAGTTTACATATGCGGCCTCAGTTATATGGTCGAATGAATATTAGAAGGTTTTAAGAACTGGACTCCATCGACCATATAACTGAGGCCGTAGTTGTGAACTGCGACCTCTTATTTTTTACATTTTACACTTGGAAATTTTTCCCCCAAGTTTACGAATCTATTAGCCAAATATGTATGATATATACTTGCGCCGCGTTCGTGAACTGTTGACTATGTATTATCGAGGCCGCAGTTGTGAATTGTGGCCTCCTATTTTCACATTTTACACTTGATCATTTTTTTTCCAAGTCTACGAGCCTATTAGCCAAATATGTATGATATATACTTGGGCCGCAATCTGCGGCCACGAAATCAAAATTGCCGCAATTTGGTACTGCGGTCTATGAGAACATACCTATCTTCGAAATTAGTTTCGAAACAGAACTATTTCGGAAAAAAATCTCCTACATTTTCTTCAAAAAGAAATAGTAGTACATAATTGGCACGGTTAGGTTTTGTTACTGTAGGTTATAACTTATAAGAGCATCCACTGTCGTTGCTAACATAATTTGTATATTTAGCAATTGGGAATAGCATTAGAAGGAGAAGCGTGCTATCTTTACTCTAAATCTGCTAAAATAAAAAAAAATGAAAAAAAATAAAAAATAAAAATCAAATCAAATGCAGCTTCATCCTCCGTCCAACCCAAAAAAAATGGCATTTTGATAATAATTCAATAGCAATTTGGTAATAATTTTTTTATGAGATAGTGGGGAAATGGTGGGACGGTTGAAGGTGTGGCGTCGTCCCATGCTTTTTTTTTTAATTTTATAATGGCATTTGGTTAATTGCATTTCTGATTACTTTAAAAAAAATTAATAATAAAGAGAGAGACGAAACACCTTCATCCGTCTCTCATTTGTTTGTTTTTTTTTTTTTCAATTTTTAACAACAAACGGCACTACTTCATCCGTCTCTTCGATTTAATTTCTCAAACGGATGAACTTCGCCCATCTTCTATATTTAGCATTCCATTAAAGTAGTTGCTAAATTTAGCGATGCACTGTTCACTCCTATGCTAATATATGGGTTTTTAGTAAACGACTGTGAGCCTATTTTCTAAATCGATTACCATTTTTTGAGTTTTTAGAAAACGACAGTGGATGCTCTAATCATCTATATGTATACTAATAGATTTATGGAATGTTTTACCAAAATGACCAACTTTTTGAAAGTATTTACCAAACTAACACACTTTCAAAAATAATTACTTAAATGATCTACTCGCTATCTCAGTTAGCGAGTTTGGTGAAAACCTTATCACTGTCTGAGACGGCGAGTATATGATCATGTGTTTCTCCACACTTTGGAGAAAATTGAAGAAAAATATCAAGTTTAAACTCACTATCTCAGATAGCGAGTGTTTTTATACCACTCGCTAACTAAGATAGAGAGTGTATAGTTTTGAAGAAAAAATAGCAAGTTTATACTCGCTATCTCAGATAGCGTGTGTGTTAGTACTAAACTCGCTAACTGAGATAGTGAGTGTCGATTGGGATGAAGAAAATATCATTGGGTTTAGACTCGCTATCTCAGTTAGCGAGTGTGTTTAAAGACACTCGCGATCTCAGATCTCTCTCACTTCACTCTTTCCATTCTCCCTCTTGTCTCTCCCAAATTCGAACGAAACCCAAAACCCTAGCCCCCCAAAATCGTTATTTTTCCAAAAAAAAAATCCATCCAAAATCTATTGAAATCTACTTCATCACTCTCAACCCTCTCTACTCCCACTCTCAAAACCCTAAACCCATCACCCAATATCCTGAATTTAATTGATTTTGTGAACGGTAAAGAGGATTGTGGCAGAAGCGGGTGCATTCATCTCATCCTCATTATCTATCTCCTAAAGCACTCATCTATCGTACAGTAAGTCTTCATACGTTTGCAATTAGATTTTGGGTTAATTTTGTTTGTGGGTTTCTTAGAACGTAGTTTTTAGAGCTCATGATTTTTCAGATGATTAGTTCAAAGAGAAACTTAGTATTTATTTGTATATATTTTGTTAAAAGAAAAATTTAATGAAGTGAAACTTTGAGACTAGATGAAAAAATTAGTACGTTACTGTACAATGCGAAAAATAAAAAGAAAATAGGGAACATATGCTAGCATCCAATTCTTCATATCTGCAAAAATATCATATCACATATTGAATGTACATCCCCTGATTACATTCCTACTTTAGTTTTTCAATTACTTTTATATAATGTTTGGCTATTTGCTTAATAGTTAGAGTTAAATATATATTTCTGTATATTTAGTTAAAAGTGAAATGCTACTTTGAGATATAATTTAATTTTGATATAAATAGGATTATCGACATATAATTTAACTTTGAACTAGCATGTTGAGAGTTATTGATATGAATATAAGTATTAGATATTTTTCCATATTATTGTTGAATTCTTCAATTATATGTGTGTTTTATTGGTGTTAAATTATTTGTTTTTATAGTATGTAATTATACTATACCGAAATACATATAAAATTGTAGGAACAAGTATGGCACGAACGCGGAATATCCATGAAGACTGAACGAGTAGTAGACCCCCAAGTAACCGAGGCCGCGGGGGACTATGAACATGTTATGGACGATCCCCAAGCAGTGGTCGCGGGGGTGGACAAAGACACACAAATGTAAGATGATTGTCTTTATTTGATAAATTTGATTTTGCATTAATAAAATAATATATTGTGAAATTGATGTTTATTGTTATTTGTTGTATAGGTCGAGCCAAGTCCGTCTTCTTCAGCAAATCAGCCAGGTCCTTCTTCTTTGCCAAATCAACCGGGTTCGTCTTCTTCGTGAAATGAGTCGGGTCCTTCTTCATCATCTTATGTTCCATCAGTAGGTCCTAGTCCTCTCGACCCAAGGCTATTGACCTTGCAAGGGCAACATCGTTCGAAAAATGTGTGGGTCGGACAATCGAAGGAGTGTACTTTTTGGGGGCACGCCACTTTGCCAATGCATCCACATATCCACAAGTTGTTACGGGATTGCGGGCTGTACAGCATCGGCCTCATAAGTTCAATTACGGCTGACGTCCTTTTCTAACTGCCCTTCTCGAACATTAGCATCCAGAAACGCATAGTTTTCACTTGCCGGCATGGGAGATATCTGCCACACTACAGGATGTTGTAGTGGTCACAGGTCTTTCCATCACTGGACATGTCGTAACTGGAACGATGGACTTCGATCCACATTTTTTATAACAGAATATTTTGGGGTTGAGGCGGATCCTAGGGCTATGTCGGAAAGTCGATTCAGTTGAAATGGTTGAAGGATAACGACTTCGAAGTCCAGTATTATTGCAGAGCGTACATTATGTCATTGTTTGGAGGTGTAATGTTCCCGAAATCCACCTGTATTTCTGTTTTCCTAATGTACTTACCTCTAATCGCAGATCTCAGAACCGTTGGGGCACACAGTTGGGGTATTGCAGCGTTGGCTACTTTATATCGAAGTTTGTGCAAATGCGCTCTTAGTGCTAGTCAGATGAATGGACCGGTGTTATTGTTACAAGTATGGAGTTGAGAACACATACATATTGGGAGACCCGTAGTTAGTAGGCAATCATCAAAGTGGACGCATGTTCCCAATGACCCTTACATTAGACCACCATAAGGTGTATACTGGACTGGATCCCTAACATGAAAGGCTAACCCAAATCGCTGCTTGACATACTACAGGGACGAGTTTGAAATGTTGACTGATGACTGTGTCAAGTGGGAGCCTTATACGGAGGAACGTTTAGCGAGATTGCCACCTATGTGCACGGTGACTCGTGAGCTATGGTTCACAAAAGCATCTCTTCCCAACTTCGGAACAGTGGAGTCCTATTTTGTCGATAGAGTATTTCGACAATTTGGCATCCGTCAAAATATTTCGATCACAGAACCTTTTAATGTGGATTTTCATGGTATTATCGGTATGGGTCGACACGTAGATATATGGAACAATCACTGTTTTGATCACGTGATTGTTAATATTCCACCATTCGATGTCGATTTACATGGACCATGTATGATGTGGTATCGGAGAATTACTCGACTTTATATATCTCCTACATCCCAAATGCCTATGGGTGTGCAAGTACCGAATCGGCGACGAGCCGCTGATCCAGCTGATGACCATTCCATTCATTTACCAATGTTTCAACTGAAGTCAACATTGATTCGGGATCTCGTAAGTTTTATTTTGTATCTATTAGTTTT
>CM030359.1:364583554-364673100 GCA_017893485.1 Hemerocallis citrina
TCCCAATGGACAACAGTTCCTGGATTTACTGCTTGTATTACTAATAGTAGATAAAGAAACTTAGTATATGCTTCATCAAAGAAACCGAACAAACTCTCAATAGCTTTTCTTTTGCAATCCAAGCATTCCTATACGAAATCTGATAATTGAATTGTAGTTTAAATATCTCAATAATAGCCAGCGGTGTTATTCCTATCTCAGCCTTAACGACATTCACAATCAAATTGCACACAAGCTTGGCGTCAACTTTACAATGGTCTTGATTCAACGTGGGATTCAAATATGTATGTTGCCCTACAATTTTCTTCACCACGAAATTTATCCCAACCTTTGGAACGATTGCACGTAATCTCCACGGGCAACCACCCTCACTCACGACTGGTGGGATTTACACCATCTCCTCAATGGTATGTTTCCTAGGTGCTAATTTACATTTCACAGTATATAGGATCGGTGTAGATTTCAATGTGACAAATTCCTAATGTTTCTTTATGGAGTATAGCTTCATTGCATGTTGGATCAATTCTTTACTTTGAAACTCCTACCCAATGTACAATTCACCGGACGACTCTTGTGGAACTTGATTTACTCTCGCACTTTGTAACATCGCCTCGGTAACATGAACATTAACATTATTGAAGGCATCATTAACGTTCACGTTATTATCATTTCTATCATTTTTATTAACATTTACATTTTCATCTTCTTTGACTTCGTCATCATTTTCTACACTCTCATCAACTTCATCGTCGGTTTCTTCCTCTTCTTTATCATTATCTAAATATTCTAAATATTCATTGTTAACGGTAGCATTTTCAAATATTCCAAAGATATTGTCATTTTTAACATAATCAAGAACCAAACTAGGTTGACGTGGCAACTCAAATTCTATAGGATCTGGGCTTGTTGTATTTGTGAACATGTCTTCTTGTGGGGAAGGTGGGATTGCATGTGATGTTTGAACTGGGTTAGAACTCATTCCATGTGTCGGTACTTCTCGTACGAAGCTTAAACTAGGCTTAGCATGTGGCTGGGCATTATGAATTTGGATTTGCTGAATATATAATTTCAATGTGCACAAACTATAATTTGGATCAACTGTCCTAGCAATCATGGACTTTAGAGCGTTGTCATTTGCTACAGGAACAATCATAAAATATTAACCCTCACTACATATCGAGCTAAAATTTTAAAATTTCATTGATCTCTAGCCCAATTAGTTACCTCATAAATTTTCTCGATTAGTTTTGTCATTGTAATTGTACGAGGTGCCCAAATTATTTCAAGATCAACAACACTATAACAACAACCTAGCTTTGCGTCACGAATAATTCACCACCAGAATAAATCCAAATAGGAATATCGTAAATCATACTTATACATATTTATACCAAAATGAGAGACATTATCTAATCTACCTAAGTGTACAGGATAAAAGGTTATACAAATCATACCTTCAAATCAATTATCGGGATGATTGAACAATTATGAGCATGGAGAAGACGATATAAAGAACTTGCTTCCCGAAATCAACTTAATTAAGGGTTTTGGATGATGAGTTGAGGGTTTTGCTTGTGGGAGGAGAGAGGAATGTGAGGGGATGAAGAGGATTCCTTGAGATTTGGAGATTTTTTGTGGGTGAGAGCACGAATTTGGAAGCTAGGGTTTCAGAGTTGAAAGAGAGAGTGGAGAGAGAGATGATTGAAGAATGAGACAGCAAGTTTGGGTTTAGAAAACTCCCCAATCGACACTAGCTATCTCAGTTAGCGAGTGTAGTACAAACACACTCACTAATTGAGATAGCGAGTCTAAACCCAATGGTATTTTCTTCATCCCAATTGACACTCGCTATTTCAGTTAGTGAGTTTGGTACAAACACACACGCTATCTGAGATAGTGAGTATAAACTTACTATTTTTCTGTAAAACCATACACTCGTTATCTCAGTTAACGAGTATGGTACAAAAATACTCGATATCTGATATAGCGAGTCTAAACTTAGTATTTTTCTCTAATTTTCTCCAAAGTGTAGAGAAACACATGACCATCTCAGATGACAATGAGGTTTTCAGATAACGATGAGATAGTGAGTGAGTTGTTTTGGTAATTAATTTCGAAAGTGGATCAGTTTGGTAAATACTTTCAAAAGGTGGGTCATTTTGGTAAAAAATCAGATTTTTAACAGCGTCAAAAAGGACAAAGAAGCTTATTAAAAATTTCCTATCAAATATGGCACCTAAAAAAATATTCCTAGGCAAAACCACGCGTCAACAAAGTGAGCTGCCACCTTCACAACCAAATGCCACGCGCTCTTCTCATCCTTCCACGTATACCAAACACAAGCAAGCCTATCTGTATTTATTTGGTCTTCAACAACAGAGCCAAAAAACCATCAAAATCAAGATGGCGATCTATCAGTACACCACCGGTGAGGATAACCGCCCTAAAGCCGCCGCCACCACCACCACCAACACCAACCACCCCATCCTCTCCACTGTTGCCGGCCTCTCACTCTTAGCACTAGCCGGATTCACCCTCTTCCTTTCTCTCATTGTCCTTTTACTCTCCTTACCTCTCCTCATCTTTTTCAGTCCACTCCTTCTCTTAGCCGGCTCCGTTCTAGCTGGCTTACTCTTCGGCTTCGGCTTTGCTACTGCGACTGGGTACGCCGGATTTCGAAGCGTCAAGTGGGTACTGAAATCAATGAAATGGGGTGGTGGAGGAGGAGGAGGAGGAGGAGGAGGGATGGGCGGAAAGGATGAGATCAGAGTGGTGGATGAGATGATGACCGAGTCCGGGCAGAAGGTGAAGGTTGTGGAGGATTTGGGAGGTTCTCGACGTGGGGTTACGGTGTATCCACCTGAGAATTTGGCGACGAGCAAGTAGGAGTGAGACAGACTGTGAGAGGGTGTCCTTTTTTTGTCTCCTGTATTTTCAAAGCGTGTACAAGAAATTTAGGGCAAGTTTTCAAAATGACAGTTTTTGTAATTTTATTTGCTACAGTCAACCTCTCAAACTTTATTCGCTATCGATTTCAACACCAAACTTGGGAAGTGTGAGGAAGTTGATCCGGCCGTTGTCAGCCCCAATTGCCTTGAGATAGTCTGGAATTCTCTTGCAAGTGATTTTATAATTAATTGATCAATTTGAATATATATATATATACTAGATTTGCCCGTGGACACGTGCCTACGGCACGTATTCGGAACGATACAAAATATGAAAAGCCTGTAAATAGTAAAACAACAATTATGTAGCTCAAGTTTGAATAGTATGACAATAATTAGTTGTAAATAAAAGTCCATATTTTTATTAGTATATATTGAAAAATAATTATAAATGGGATATAAAATCTAACTTCTTAGAACTTTAAGTGTGGAGTTGAAGAGATATTTACTATTTTCAATATAACATGTGCGAAAAAAAACCATTAAAATTTTGAAAATCTAAATTTCTAAGTAAATATAGAAAGAATGGGAGAGAGAGATAGGGAGAGAGGGAAAGAGATAAATATGAAAAAGTGAAGAGAAGAGAGAGATAGTAATAAAGTAATAAGTTTTTTAGTTTTTTTTTTTTGGGGGGGGGGGGGGGGGGGGGAATTTGGTTCTGGGGTTTGAAATTTTGGAGGAAAAATATGTTTTGTGAGGTTTGATCTAGGCCTTTGATTTTAAGGGGGATTGATTGTGAGCCACTTGATAGCTTTCTTTGTAATTTATTATATAGATAGGGAAAAGAGGGTAAGAACAACTTGCTCGTTTAGTAAATAAGCAATTGATGATGTGGCATACATATGATTGAAAAATTCTTAAAAGGGTTAGTTGTCCAATGTATCATATGCATGCCATATAATTAATTGCTCATTTACTAAATGAACAAGTTGCTCATATCTCTTTTACCCATATATATATACTAGATTTGCTCGTGGGCATAGGCACGTCTTTAGAACGATGAACGATATAACATATGAATATCTTGTAAACAGTAAATTAACAATTATGTAGTTCAAGTTTGAATAGTATGACAATAATTAGTTATAAATAAAAGTCAATATTTCTATATATATATATATATATATATATATATATATATATATATATATATGGAGTCCCCTTCGGTTGCACACTACTTTTGGTGAACACTCCGTGAGCACTCATGAAATAAAGACCCTATAAAAAATCCGAACCGCTCATATTGTTCTATATGCCTAAGATAGCCTAACAATAAAAAATTAAGTAATTTGAAGTTCATTTGCACATCCATCATGTTATTAGAATTTTTAGCCATACAATTTTGTGATGATGTAAATTATCGACAAATGAATTTCAAATTAATTGATTTTTTATTGTTAGGCTATCTTAGGTATATAGAATAATATGAGCGGTTCAGATTTTTCATAGGTGTTCTATTTCGTGAGTGCTCACCAAAGTAGTGTGCAACCAAATATTTCTCTCTCTCTCTCTCTCTCTATATATATATATATATATATATATATATATATATATATATAATTAAATAAATAATTGAGTTGTTTGGAGATTTGAATTTGAGTTTTGAGGAGAACTTTTGAGGGGGGAAATATGTTTTGTGAGGTTAGATATGGGCCTTTGATTTTGGGGAGATTGAAGGAGAGCCACTTGATAGCTTTCTTTGTGTTTTATTATACAGATATAGAGAGAGAGAAGAGAAGAGAAAGAGAGACAGAAATGTTCTGTTGTGCACTGTGCTTCCGTGTGCACTCGCACTTGGTCTTCCCGTCTTCGTATCGACGATCCGAACCGTTCATATTGATCTACACGTCTAAATTAGTTTAAATATGTAAAATCAAATTATTTAAAATTTATTTGCCCACTATTGAAGTGTTACAAAATTGTATGGCTGAAATTCGTTATTTTTTATAGTCACATGATGGATGGGCAAATAAATTTTAAATAATTAGATTTTACATATTTAGACTAATTTAGACGTGTAGATAGATGTGAACGGTTTGAATCGTCGATACAAAGACGGGATGGCCGAGTGTGCACGGGTGCATACGGAGACATAGTAAACAACAGAACATTTCTATATATATATATATATATATATATATATATATATATATATATATATATATATATATATATACTGGAGCTAATAAAATGGCTATATTGAAAAAACTGTTTCGAAAAACTATGAGACTGTTCTTTTTCTCTTATAAGAGATTTACCTCTTGTAAGAGGTGGTCCACCTCTTACAAGAGTTTTTAAAGAGTTCTTTTTTTACCTCTTATAAGACATTTTCTCCAAAATGTCTTATAAGCCTAAAAGACTTCTAGTAGCCTCTTTCAAATTTATATAAGACTTCTATTACTTAAAAAGTCTATATTACCCCCGAAATTAATGATTTCCCCATATCTTTTCTTTCCCACAACACATCGTTGAAAATGGAAGAGATTAAAGCGGCAGATTAGTAGAGAAGAACCCGGGAAAAAGAGAAGTTTGGCGCGCCAAATTAGCTATAAATCTCGAATGCCCGGCTCTTCTACTCTCAATCCCTCTCCATTCTTCCCCACTCACCTTGACTATCAGATCTAGGGTTTTTGGAGCTTTAAGGGTTTGACACCTTCCTGGATTCGGAGTGAGCTGCTTGATTTTTTTCAAGGTAAAATTGGTTGATTTTTCAATTTGATTATTTAAAGTCTGTAATTTGTTCAAAGATGCAATCTCTTAACGTGTTGTGAATCGTAAAATACAAGGTGTTTGTTAAAATGCTTGTATGAAAATGTTGGACATACAATAATGTAAAGAATTGGGTTTTTTTTAATGAAGAATTTGGGAAAAAAATTCGCTGTTGATAGAATGAATCTATAAAGACATTTTAGTAAATAGAATGAATCTATAAAAATTGTACTAGTTCACAGGGAGCTCTTTTGATGAAATTGGAAGGCAAGTTGGGAGTCCTTTTTCATTGTATGACATTTAAATGCATATTTTATGGCATTATGGTTTTAAATTGACCTTTTTATGTAAGCATTTTATAGTGCAGGTGGATATAAGTTTAGTAGTCGGTTTGAATTGGTAGCTGGTCATATAAATCAGGTTAATATGCTGGAGAGGTCCTTATGGTTCAGTAGCTAGATCATGATGTTCCTATAAATTACTCATCCTATTATAAGAGCATCTAAGAATGGAAAATGTTGAGAAATTCTAGTTCCTGGTGGGTGTTCTACACAATTTATTATAATCTTAATATACAAAAACATGTAAAACATGTGAGAATGCTTGTATCTAAAATGTTCAATGAAGATGTCAAAAATGGATGCAAATGAGTAGTCCACATCAAAATTGTATTAGGAGAAGTGAGTATCTTAACTATGAAAATGCCTCACTCTTGCACATGTTCAATCAAATGAATTATATGAAAGATGAGAGAGTACGTCTGTATGAAAGTTAGAATTATTTTGCTATCTTTTTTTTAATGCGAGTGACAGATGAATGAGGAGAAAAATTAATAATTTTCTTACAGTTCTTCCATTATTTGAATCAAAATTGAACTCATGAAAATGTTATAACTTTATGAAATAGAATAACATCAAAATGAGCGAAAATGTCAGCTCTCAAGAAGTTAACAAACAGACACGCTGGTGGGAAAATACACTAGGCTTAGCGGAGTGTTTTCTTGAGTTGTGTCATGCTAAAATTGGAAAAGAGGGCCTTAGTGGTGCATCTTTGAAGTCGACATCATGGAAGAACATAAGCGATGGTATTAAAGATGCTTATGGGATAAAAGTTGAACAAAAAGCTTTGAAAAACCGTTTTGACTTGGAGAAGAAAAGATTCAATCTCTGGAAAGAAATCACAAGAGGTACTGGCGGTGGAATTAATAATTCTACCGGAGAGATAAATTGGGATGACCATACATGGGCTCAAGCGATAACGGCAAGACTCTTGTTTCTTCAACTACCTAATTCATACTTTGTTGAACTGGATTTTTGTGGACTTAACAATGAAGCTAATGTTTGTGTTTTTCTATTGATTAGAAAAATCCCAAGGCAAAGACTTTTAAAGTTAATCCACTAAAAAATTGTGAGTTGCTACACAAAATCTTCCAGGGAGTGACTGCAAGCGGGCAAAATAAGTATGCTACTGCGCAAGATGAAATGCCTATGGAAGGAAATGGAATTCCGGAAACAGTTGATGAGGTGCAAGAAACCCCTAATGGCACCTTTAATGTTGAGGATCCATATTGGGAAGACCTAAGCATTGATGGAGAACGCCCCCAGACACCATACCAACCACAAACCCAACCTGTTAATGGAAGCATTTCTGCAGTGCCTTCGTCTTCAAGTGGGTCAAAGAAGCGGAAGAAGATACATGACCATGATGCTGACCTTGCAAAGGTCATAACATTACTTGAGTGTCAAATGGAATTAATGAAGGAAGAGAAACAAAATGAACATGCGAAGGAAGTTGCACAAAAGCTTGAAGAAGAATCTTATTCTGTTAGTGAATGCAATGCAATATTGACTGTCATGAAGAATTTGGATTTGATCACCGAGGTGGAATGTTGCAAGGCAATGGTGCAGTTGGCAAAAATAAAGGAGTTTAGGAAAGCTTTGATGGCAATGGAAAGTACTGAGGATAAAAAACTTTTTGTAAAAGGATTAGGAATGTGATGAATTCAAGGACTAGGTTATTTGAAGTAGGTTTTTATTTTGATGCTATTTAGTATTTTATAGTACTTGGATGGAATTGGGTTATGATTTTATAGTACTTGTTCAATGCAGCTCCCAGGATAATTAAGTTTGACATAACTGCTTCTTCTATTTTTATTTTGATGTGTTATGCTTGTAAAAACATGCACAAGTTGTCAAACATATATAGAGTAGGGTAGATAAATTCTTATTTGATTATCTGTAGTTTATCTGTAGTTTAGTTTCTGTAGTTTAGTTTCTTTCTGTAGTTTAGTTTCTGTAGTTTAATTTCTTTCTGTAGTTTAGTTGTCAAACATGCACAAGTTGTCAAACATGCACAAATATGATAATTATCTGTAGTTTAGTTTCTTTCTTCTTACATTCCAGAATGTATCTTCTTGTCTTCAATGGCTTTTACAGGAAAAAATGTCCTGTCGTATAGGTTTATAGGTTTCACTTCCTATTATAGTGAAACTGGAGCATTCTTCATATATTTATATGGTGTGTGCTGTAAAACTATGATGAAAAATACATTAATCCATACTCTACATGGAAATATAAAATTATAATGAAATTAAAAAGGAAGATCAAAATCCTATCCTAGGTTAGTTAATAAAAGACATGGGAAGATCAGTTAATATAATGAGAGATCTTAGATAATCCTTTGGTTAGGGAAGTATTTATATTTCATATTTTATTAGCTGAATGTACTCAGTTTGTATATCAGATTTAGCCAATTTCAGATTGGATGGATTTGGGTCAAACCTTTAAAAATTCTATATCCAGCTTCTGCAGTTTCTGACATTGGGATTTTGAACTGATACATCTAGCATCTTACCTGTATCATTAAAATAGAGTTGTGTCTGTCTGTTGTCTACAAATTATACTGCCTGTATGTATGAGTTCTGATCAAGGTTAATTCGACATAATAATTTTCTGAGAGAATTATTATTTCCATGTTTTAAAAATCTTATCTTTAGGGAAACCCCTTTTGAGATCATTATTATGTGTACATCTTTATATTGCAATACTTGTTATTTACTTTATTTTCATAATTGATGCTCACTAATTGAAACTCTTACTTGTATAGGTAAATGAACAAGTTACGGCAACTATTCTTCACTACAGTGATAATCATTATAATATTATTTATGCGTAGAAGGCAAGCAAATAAGAGAAGGAAGATGCAGAAATTGTGTATTTCAATTCTTACGGGAGATGGCTTAATGAAGGAGACATTAGGTGGACCTTCCACTCAACTCCATCAATCATTTCGAATGGAAAAAGATGACTTTATTCAGTTATGTAATCATTTACGACAACGAAATTGGTTACATGATAGTAAGCATGTCAAGTTAGAAGAGAAAATGATGATTTTCTTATAAACTGTGAGTCATGGTTGGACCAATAGAATGTTGAAGTGGAGGTTTCAACATTCGGGTTCAACTATTAGTCATTGTTTTCACGAAGTGTTATGGGCTATGTTGAAGTTTTCTAAAGAGATGATAGTTCCAGACTGGAATGCACCTCAGCAACAGATAAGACATTATAGACGTTTGAGGGAAGGGCCATTCAATGGAGCTGTAGGGGCATTGGATGGTACACTTATCTCTGCATATGTTCCTCCGGATGAGGCTATACCTTATCGTGCAAAAGGCGGAAAAACTACTTGGCAAGCAGTGTTAGCAATTTGTGATTTCAATATGAAGTTTATATATGTGGTGGCTGGATGGGAAGGAACCGCACACGATGCAAAGGTGTTGACTAATGCAGTGCGAGATCCTGATATGAGATTCCCACATCCTCCTCCAGGTAACTAATTTTAATTATTTATTTTTTGTAGAGAAATTTCTAGTTCTTATTTAAATATGATGACTATTTTTGTTATTTGAATAAATGATTGCATTTATCTGCAGGCAAATATTATTTGTGTGATGCCGCTTATACACATACGAGGGGTTTCATGGTTCCTTATCGTGGTGTTAGGTATTGGCTATCTGATTGGCATAGATACGGAGGTTTACCTACATCCAAAAAAGAGAGATTCAATCATGCTCATGCCCACCTGCGAAATGTGATTGAGCGTTCATTTGGTGTGTTGAAGAAGAGGTTTCCAATCTTAACTAAAATGCCTTCCTATGATTTTCCCACACAAAGAAACATTGTCATAGCTTGTATGTGTCTTCATAATTACTTGCGTCGTGTCGCTCTAAATGATGAATTATTTTAATTGGCTGATGATGAGAATGCGGTTCTCAATAGTGTGGAAGAGCATGAAGGCAACAATGGCAAAGGAGAAGGCGGGGATGAAGATAACACTGACATATTTAGGGCTTCAGAAATGTTGACTATGAAGGACGTACATGATCAAATTGCTAATCAACTTGGGCGCAATTATTTGGGTTAATTTCTAGATTGTGTTTTTTACTCTTTCTTTTTTTTTTAAAAAAAAATTTTATTGTGTTTGTTAATTTTGAAGTTTGTGGAAGTTTTGCATTGTGTGCTTAACTTGTGTTATGTGGGTTTTTTTTCGTTGAAAGAAGATTGAGGATCCATATTATGGATTATGACCAAATTTGTTGACTTTGTGAGAAATGTGGTAGAATTAACGATTTACTTAAATTTAGATATGAAATGTTGATATAAATTGAGAAATTATATAGTAAGGGCAAAAATGTCTAAAGTATAGAAAAGACTCTTGTAAGAGGTGAAAAAAGAACAGAAATATCTTATAAGAGGTTCTTATAAGAGGTTATTTTTATATAAAAAGAACACCTCAAAAAGAGGCTCTTACAAGAGGCTTTTACTGTAAATCTCTTATAAGATGTAACCTCTTATAAGAGACAAAAAAAAAAAAAAAAAAGAACAGTACCTATGTTTGACATCTAGTTGGAAGCTGAATATATACATATACTGGAGCTAATAAAATGGCTATATTGAAAAAACTGTTTCGAAAAACTATGTTTGACATCTAATTGGAAGCTGAGTTTATAGTTTGGTGCAGAAATACTTGGTGTATGGAAAGTTTAATATTATAGCTGTTGTATCTAGGGCTGTTCATTGGTACAAAATCGAACCGATCCGAAATTTTTGATTTGGTAAATTTGAAATCAAAATCCGAACCAAAACTGATAATATTCGGTTTGAACCGAACCGAATTTTATCGGTTCGGTTCGGTTAATAACCGAACTAACCGAACTTAGGCTACTGAATCATCTCTTTAGCAAGCAACCGAAGAGCTACATGATTCTTTGAAATTTTACCTTGGTGCACCTCCCTAATTAGAATGAAAGAAATAAGAACTGTCTGGGAGTACAGATAATTCCAAGCTAGACTTTCTAAATTCAATTAAATGACAACTGCGTGCCACTTTTCTTATATATACACATACAGTGGATCAAAGATTCAAAAGCAATGGAAGAGAACTCCCATAATAAAGGTTTGGAGAGATCAAGAAAGGGAGATGCAAACAAAGAACACTATAATTTATCCATATAATCAAAGTTTTAAAAATAATAGATAAATAAGCAAGAGTTAGGAAGGGCAGTCAAATTGCATTTTTAAGTTTGGTGCATATTTTGCTACTAGTTGTAAGGAGTTAGGAAGCCCAATAACTTTTAAGTGTCATAAGTGTGCTTGAAACAACTTGGATATTGACATTTGCCTGACAACTGTTAGCAATTCTAAATTTGTATCTATTCATAAAAAAGATGTACAAGACCCCGGAAAATGGCAATTAAAACGTCCAAGTATTGTTGATCAAAAAAGCTAGAGTGGACCAAATAGGTTTTTTTTTAAAAATAACCTTCGCCTCCCAAATTTGTGAAGGGCATCATGGGCTTATGTTGGATAGTAAATTAATCTGGACAAGTAAATGTACATTCTTTATCAAAAAGTAACAAAAAAATCGATGATGATGACATTAGAAAGTAATGTCCAAAGAAAAATGTAAATCTAAAGTTATATATATCGGCCTCTTCTCGCGTCCTAACTTTGTAGTAATAGTTGGGACATTCAGAGTTTTAAGCGACGCAGTATATATTTTTTAAAACGCAGGCTCAGAAGAAGATAAAAATGATTTAAGAAGTTCATTCAGGAGAGTTCACAATGGGGATATAAGCCTCTACTGATACTGCCAGTATACGGTCAAATATACTCGCTCTGGAGAATCAATTTTATCTCTCCTGAATGAGAGACTAATTGTTCACTTGGAGGTTTATTCAGGAGAGTTGTAACTAAGTCATTCAGGAGAGACTAAAGAGATGATTCAGTTGCTTGCTCTTCGGTTGCTTGATCTTCGGTTACTTGCTAAAAAAGTTCGGTTTTCTGTTCGGTTCGGTTTATTTAGAAGCTGATCAAAAACCAACTCTCTAAAAAAATCTCTGGTTCGGATCAAAACCGAACCGAAAAACCGAAAAACCGAATCAAATTGATAAATTTCGGTTCGGCTCGGTTCGATTCGATAATCGGTTTTAACCAAAGTATGTTGTATCGCTAGCTCTTTGGGCTCAGCATGATATAATTGGAAAAGGCGCAGAAAGAGCCCTCTAATTCTCTTATTTTATTGTCCTGAAATGGACGGAACAATAGTATTGGATTGCCTGAAATTTGCAAGTAAATCTCTTCTACTAGTCTACTGATAGCCTAGATCTCTCCGCTAGTCAGCTAGTAATTAAATTGAATTGAGAGCAAGAGGTTGCATGATTCTTTATTATGGTTTGAGAATGTGTTTTTTTATGGGTGTGGCTAGGCCTTGTTATATTCCGTAAGTGAAAGATAGAAATAACTGTCTAAAATCTGCACTTTCAATTTATGTTTCATTGTAGAGTAATGCTATATCCACTATCAATTTTATTTCACCTCTGAGGAAATTCTCTAATAAGAGTGTGTCATCTAAGCAAGTGAAGAAAATGATAGTAAAATTGATAGCAGTGAATGAAACATTACTCTTCGTTGAAATACCAACTTTATAATTTAGTGGAGGAGTAAAAGGAAGCAACCAGGAGCCAAAACAGCTGATGAACCTTTGGCAATTAATTCATTTTACAACACGCCGTGGTTTTTTTTTTTTTTTTTTTTTTTTGTTAAATTTGAAAATGATAAGGCTCCACGCAACCAGATGATGCTCCTCTCCGCCCCCACCTAAAACCTATTGACGACTTCCTCTCCCAACCCTCTACCCACTAAGTACTCCCCCCACCATGCTCTCAGAGCTTGAGTTGAACGGGTGCGGGCCAAATGAGAAGGCACGCCACGCTATCAACCCCCCTAGCTCTGAGACCCTAACTTCTGCTGTCCCTCTCCCACCTCCTCCTCCAATTCCACCTCCTCCTCCAACTTCAACACCCAATGCAATGGCAGCCCCATTACCTCCCCCACCATCCCCTACAACTGATCAACCCCCCTGAGGGGGATTATCCAAGGCTCGGACAAGTCCCATCCTTTGCGCGTGCACACTAAAGTGCGCATCAACGACAGGATGGGAGAGGCTACGGTCATTATCGCCAAGAAGAGTTGTTCCCCAGGGGATGGGCCCATAGAGGGGGTCCTCCTAGCCCTTACGGGCATAAAAGAACACCCCCCCCCCCCCCAAAGTCCAGCACCACACTCAGAGAGAGGGGTATGATCAGAGGGACTACGACAAATGTCGTCACTTCCAGACTTACATCCAACACAGGACCATCCACCAACAAAAGAAGCTCAACTTCTACAACAAAACCTCAGAGTTCAGTCACCACCACAAACACCAAAAACCGCCACATTACTCCCCCCTACAGCAAGGCCCCACGCACACCAACACAACCATGTACAAACCCCCTACTACCAACCATCACCTCAACCACCAGTCTCCTCCACCACCTCAAAGGAGTGCTAAAGCTCCATTTAAATCCACCGTCGAGCGGGCCCACGATGAGGATCTGCCAAACAAGAATTCAGTGGAGTTAGACTCAGTTGAATATAGGGAATAGTGGGTAGAAGTGATCAGCAAAGCAAAGAAGAGACAGAGCAATTACCCCCTCCGCAGCTCGGAAACAACGGAAAGGAAAGCGCAAGCTAGTACCTTGCTTCAATTGTGCGAATTGGGCCACTATCGAAAGGATTGCACAAAAGAAGTACATTGCCTTAAGTGTATGAAATGAGGACACCTCTCGTACGTTTGTACAAACGTCGTCGAGACTAACAATGACGATGAACGCCTAGTGAGCAGAAGCAGATCACCTGACAACCCAACCCTAATCCGGTTAGCTAATAGCCTGGAAACAATCAAGAACGAAGAGAAATGGCTCCGTCAATGGTGTGTCGTTGCCAGAGTGAGGTCAGGGAGCCCATCGAAGACTCATCTCCTCCAAACTCTAAACTCAATGTGGCCAATGAGGGCACACAGAGACTGGGTAGCAAAGAAAATGTGCCACCAACAGTTCTTGGTGTCTTTCCCATCGCCGAAGAAGGTGGTCGAGGTAACCGATATGGGCACAGTGGACTTTGGACATTTTAAGATGGAATTTTTTGCTTGGTCACCAAGCTTCGGAGCGGAGCGACCCCAAGGCGACAAGTTCTGGATTTGGATCTATAACGTGCCACTTCATTTCTGGAAGAGGGAGGCTTTGCAAGAGATTATATCCAACTTTGGAACGATTGAAGATATCGACAAGAAGACAATACGCCGCTCGGAGATCGTATCGGCTAGGATACTGATCAGGAGTGTCGACATCTCTTTAATGCCGCGATTAACTAAAGTCTTCTTGTTCGAGGAGTCCTATCTCATTTGCTTCATGCTTGACAAGCGAGCGAAGACAGAGACGGAGCTCATGGCCATCACCTCCCCCACTCCTCCACCCGCACTCAGAGACGGCCGTTCATACAAGCAGGTGGTCTCACCGAAGTGGGACCTGACCTTAGATGGGGCTCACGAGGTTGAGCGTGATCACCGGGAACTCATCAAAGTGGCAAGAGGGAAGGAGCCGCGCCAGGAATAGACGGCAGAGGGATCAGAACCAAGGAAAGATTCTCCGATCAAAGTTGGTCGAGAACGAGGCTTGACCAAGGGATCCAACGGTCTAGATGAACGAAAAATAGTGGATCTACCCCCACAACCGGATTTGGGTAGTTTGGACAACTCAGAAATGCCCCTCCGAAAGGGGGGCCAAATCAAAGCTCAAAATGAAAGTCAACTTCTTGGAATTGGTGGTAAGGAGCGGCGAGAGGAGCAGAGAGGGAAGATAGGTCGTACAGGAGCTATAAATGGAAAAAGTCCCTTCAAAAGCGACATGCAAAGTCCAACTCCAAAAGGGAAAAAGCTGGCATCTTTGGGACGAGTGGCGCTACGGGAGAGCACCCCTTTAGGGAAGACAACGAGCATGGGATGGAGCATTGACAGAGATTTTGACCCAAAAGAGAGTAAAACAAGGTTGGGGGAAGAGGCACAGGGAAAAGGGAAAGCTGATTTCGGAAACCCTAAGGGGAAATGCTTGGCCCCAAAAGGAATAGATAAGTTGGGAAAGAAGCAGATGGTTTCTTCGAAGACGAAGAGGGTAACAGACGTCTCGTCTCACACAACGAATACATCAACCGCAATGCCCTCCACTCAAAATGAGCCATCTGGCTCATCGACTGCTGTAATAGTCAGAGGAAGCGTTCCAGTGTCTCGTGAGGCAGGGAAAGGAAATGTGATTCAGAGGCCCATTAATTCGAAAGCAACGGTGGAGTTTAATCAGTCCATTAATGGGCCTATTGAGAGGCCATGAATGTGTTTGAGACTAATGGGCCTAAGGAGAGGTCCACCGGGAAAAATGTGCACAAAGAGCTTTGGCCCAAGAACACTAGTCCAGTTCACCTCGATGAATAAGATTGTGAAGATAGGATAAATCTTGAAGACAACTATGTACACTCTGAAGGGGAATCAGTGGAGTCTGAGGGGCTGGCTAATGAGCTGTCTTGTATCTCCCCTGAGTTTGTTCCTTCCACATTTCCCGCTTCCCAAATATCCACACCTGTCCCTACTCATGGCGGTACAGGTTTTAGGGTTCAGAAAGTCGCTAAGAGGGCTATTGAGGAGTTCTTAGACGACTATTTGGAGATTATCGCGACCACTAAATCTGCCAAGTCTAGCGACGGAGGTACGTGTTCCTTCCTTGCATCAATTTTTAATTTCATGTCGGACTCTGAGATTTTTAGTCTAGCCAAAACTTGTGGTCTTGCGGTGAGCGATACGAATAGGAACGCTTTCCTCCTGAACAAGATTAGAGGGTGGGAGAGCGATAGAGTTATACTCATTTCGAATTCGTCTGCCAAGGCGAGTCATGATCCAAAAACCTTAGTTAATCGAAACCCGCTTCTGGAATGTTAGGGGCCTGGGTAGGCGGGGCAAACGAAAAATGGTTAAGGATGTCATCGCCAAATCAAAAGTTAACATTGTTGGTCTGCAGGAGACCAAACTGACCCATATTTGTAGCTTGGTAGGCTGGGGGGGTCTCGCATTTCAGAATGGAAAATTTGCCCTTCTGTTGGGGCCTCTGGAGGTCTTGCCTTTTAGGGTACAATCCCGACTTGTATGTATTCTTAGATCAATTCCATGGTCTATTTTCGCTGTCGGCCCTACTCCAACGTAAATCGAACCTTTGGACCCAATCCATTACGGTGGTTTATGGACCGCACACTAATGCAGCTAGGTTGGAATTCTGGAATGAATTACGAGCAATTCATGCGAGATGGTGGCACCCCTAGGTTATGGAAGGGAGATTTTAACATCACCAAGTTTGCTTCTGAACACAGGGGGAGAGGAGCTATTGACGCTGATAGGGAAATTTTTAACGAGGTTATAGTGGACTTGGAAATGGTTGACATCCCCATCACTAATAGGCTATTCACCTGGTCTAACATGCAAGCGGTGCCTATTTTAGCTAAGCTAGATAGGATCTTGGTCTTCGCAGACTGGGAGGCCAAATTCCCTTTAACTTGGGCCAAAGCACTGCCCAAACCAACCTCAGATCATGTCCCTATTCTCCTTTCATCAGGAGAAGGGCACCCCAGAAAATCACCCAAGTTTAGATTTGAGAATGCATGGGTGGAAATTCAAGGATTCCATCACATGGTCAACGAGAATTTGTCCACCCCTACCAAGGGACTGAACCTACCACAATCTGGTGCGAAAAAATTAGAAGACTGCAGGCCAAACTTAGAAAATAGAACTGTGGACCAAATTTACACTGATCTGGAGAGCAAAAGACTCCTTCCTTGAAGGTATTGAGAAGTTGGAAAAGACGGAGGAAACTACGATCCGGGTACAGGAGGAGCAGAATAAGTCGCTTCAGCTCCGAGAAGACATTCACCAACTGTATAAACTTGAAGAACTCAAATGGAAACAGCGTTCCAGAATATAGCTTTCTTCCACCGGGTTGCCAGTGCCCGCCATAGATCTAATCTCATACACTCGATCCAAACTGAGTTTGGAGAGGTTCAAGAAAGGAAGAAATCAGGGTAGCATTCCAATCCCACTTCAAGCGTCTCTTTAGAGAGAAAGAAGATTTGAGAGTCCCGCTTCACCACGAATTCTGCCAAGAGTTCATGAACAACCCCATGCTTCGATCCTTCGAAGAACCTTTCATGGAAAAGAAAATTAGGGAGGCAGTACAACAACTCGAAAAGGACAAAGCTCCAGATCCAGATGGTTTTCCTATCCTGTTCTACCAGGTATTCTGGGAGAAAATCAAGGACGATCTATTTAAGCTGTTTGTTGATCTATATGACCATAAACTTAAATTGGGAAGAATTAATTTTGCTGAGGTGGTATTGATCCCTAAGAAAGAAGACTACCAGCAGGTGGGAGACTTTCGCCCGATTAGCCTCCTTAACTGCTCAGTTAAGATTATAACCAAGACCCTGGCTAATAGGTTGGAAAAGGTGATGGACAGTCTCATAATTACCGAGCAGATAGGGTTCATTAAAGAACGGTGTATTCAGGACAGTATGGCCATGACAGAAGAAACTATCCACCATTGCCACACGTCAAATGTTAAGAGCTATCTCCTGAAATTGAATTTTGAGAAAGCTTACGACTCAGTTGAATGGGATTGTCTCCTGAAAGCGCTGGTTGGAAGAGGATTTGGGGCTAGATGTATCATATAGATTCACACATGCCTCACCACCAACAGAACTGCTATCTTAGTGAACGGGGGTTCGGGTCATCCTTTCTCGTGTAAAAGGGGCCTTAGACAAGGGGATCCTCTCTCTCCCCTCCTCTTCACCATTGTGGCAGACGTGTTGCGGTCCATGATGGCTAACTGTAGTAGGGCAGGCTGGGTAAAGCCAGTGGCCAGCGGAATCAATTGCCAAGGTTGCTCCATCCTGTAATATGTAGACGACACTCTCCTATTTGGTAATGGCAAGCTCGGGAAAACTACCGCTTTCAAAGGAATTCTTTATAGCTTTGAAGCTTGGTCTGGACTCAGAGTTAATTTCCACAAAAGTGCTCTTATCCCCATTGCCCTTAATCCAGAGGAGGCACGTGAGCATGCCACAATTCTAAACTGCTCCATTGAGAGTTTCCCCATCAAATATTTGGGACTACCGCTGAGACCCGAAAAACTAAAGAAGGCGGACTGGTTACCGATCATTGACCGGGTGGAGAACCGTATGGATGGATGGCGGGGTAAAGCTTTATCCTTGGGAGGAAGAATCACGCTTAATCACGCGGTCCTCTCAAATCTCCCTACATATTATCTGTCCTTTTTCGAAATGTCACGTTGGTTGATCCAGAGAATTGACCGTACCCGTAAACGGTTTCTTTGGAAAGGGGCAAGTCCCGATAGAGGAGGATATCACCTAATCAGATGGGAAAAAGCTTGCAAGAAAAAGGTACACAAAGGACTATGTATTATCGATCTGAGAGATATGAACCTGGCCCTCTTGGGAAAATGGTGGTGGAAAGTCTTCCACCCTAATGGTGAAGGTTGGCAGGATGTGCAGACTTATCTGCACAAAAATGGGACGAAAAAACCTGGGTTTCAGGGTAGGGCCACGGGTATCCTGGTTCTGGAGAGGTATCCCTAAGGCTTACGATCCCTTCATTAGCTGTGTGACATCGTTTATCAGGAATGGTAGATTAACCAGATTCTGGTCGGATAAGTGGTGTGGTGAACATATACTTAGAACCATGTTCTCTGATTTGTATGACCAAGCATCATAACCACACTGCACAGTGGCTGCAACCCGGAGAAGAAGTTTCTGAAAATCAGCCTTTATACATCCCCTAGACCCAGGGTCCCAGCTCAGGCTCACAAAACTATAGACCTATATCGCCAGCGCCGGTATTATTTGCACACGAGGTCCGATAGAAAGTCTTGGGGACTAGAAAGTAATGGCACATTCACGGTGCACTCCC
The DNA here is from genome assembly GCA_017893485.1 of Hemerocallis citrina. Taxonomy (NCBI): domain Eukaryota; kingdom Viridiplantae; phylum Streptophyta; class Magnoliopsida; order Asparagales; family Asphodelaceae; genus Hemerocallis; species Hemerocallis citrina. The sequence goes on from CM030359.1 coordinate 364,602,607, forward strand.
TTTATAATCGTATTCACTTTAGGGGATGTAGCCCGAGTTGGTCGGGGGTGATTTGGAAGGCGAAAACACCACTGAAAGTTAAAGTTTTCATCTGGCTGGTGCTTAATGATGCAATTTTGACTAGAGAGAACCTAGCGAAATGCCTACCGAATTTAGACTCTACATGTGGATTCTGCAATGCTGCACCCGAAACTAGAGACCATATTTTTCTAGAATGTCCCAGGAGCAAAGCAGTCCTTGTAGTGGTCCTTAGCACACTGGGGATGAATGAGTTCCCCAGTAAATATGAGGACTTTTGGGTAGGACAAAACTTCGCAACTATGAGACGATCGATGAGAGAAGCCTGGTTTATCGCTATCGCCGCTACGACCTGGGGTCTTTGGCTAGACAAGAATAATTGGTACTTCCGTGGGACAAGTAGTACTATTTCTAGTATTTTATCTCACATTATGCATCTTATTTTCTTTTGGGCAAATGTTGCCGTAGCAGGTCCAAGACGGAGGATCACGAACGTCTTTCAGGTGGAGTATGATGATGAGGATATCCAGATTGGTCCGACAATAGACTGAGGGATGTGCCCGGCCTGCCAAAGTTGTATTTTTCAGTCAGTGAGTCATCCCCACCACCCCAGGGTTTTGTTGGGGGGAATAGTTAGTCTTTCTTTGTTTGCTTGGATGCATGTAAGTTTGTACCGTCTTTTTCCCCACCCTCATGTTTAAGGTGGATTTATGTACTTTTGTGTTGTAGGTTCTTGTACTTGGCTCAGTACTCTGAGTTTGTTTTATTAACTCCTTATTAATGAAACAAGGTGGTCATACTCCACATTTTCCTTCAAAAAAAATTTAATTCATTTTACATTATAGTTTTAGAGGGGGAAATGCAATATTAAGGTTAAATTTGACAGTTCCATATGATCAATTTACCTTCCCCATTGACATCATCTCCTATTTATAATGCTTATCCCAACATATGAAACAACTAAAATGTCTTCATCTTATTTTAAAATGAACAGAAAGAGAGGGTCGACTGTCGAGGAAGGAGGTTACAATTTATTACTTTTCATATTTTCTCCCTCCTAGGGTAAGGGCGTTTAAGTCACAAAGCCAGCACTGGGAAAGTGGAAAGGAAAACAGGCCCAATCTCACGGGGTTGCAGTTGTGAGAATAAGCATTGAAAGAAAAGATAATGCAATTTGAGGGTAAGTTGATCAGCTGTGGAACATAGGGGTTTCATAATTTTTGTCCAAAAAACAGGAGAAAATTTACGAATCTCCTTAATGTTTTTTCCATTTAAACCAAGAAATTTCCTAACATTATTTTTCGTTAACTTCTTACCACTTTCATTTATTTTAGAAATTCTAGATTTAAAAAACCCCCAAAAATTACCTAGTGTGTTGTGCCTTCTCACTTCTTTTCAGCTTGATCTAGGACTTGGAAGGAAAGAGTGAGAAGAATGTGGAAAGCAACAAAAATTTATAAAATAAGAGGAAGGGGCAAAAATGTAATTTTATAACGGGTAGTTAACCGAAAATTCAAAATTTAACAGCGGATGAGGTAAAAGTCGAAAAATAACATTAAAGGTTTTTTTATTCAAAATGGGAAACATTAGGGGTTTCTTGAGTTTCCCCCAAGAAAATATTTATCATTTTAAGGTGAGTTCCATATAAACTGATTTTAAGTATCTTAATACATCACAACTATATATAATACATCTAGAGGATATGGGGGGTCAGATGTAATATGAGAAAATTTCCTCCGTTAACGCACAAAAAATGTAATTCCTGAAACCAAAATTTACGATCCATATCGTCCAAATGATCTTCTTACCATAAAATATAGAGTGAAGAATTTTTTTATCGTTTTAAGGTGAGTCCCATATAAATTAATTTTAACTATCTTAATACGTCACAACTATATATAATATAACTAGAGGATATGAGGGGGTCCTATGCCATACGAGAAAATTTGTCCTCTAACGCACGAAAAATGCAATCCATGTGTGTGGGTAAAAAACACAGCTGATCGGGGTCGTACAATTTCAGCAAGCAACTCAAAACTTCAAAGGGCAGTAATTTTACGTTAACAGCAAGCCTGCTAGAAGAACATGGGCCTCCTCCACACCCATCAGCTCACCCAAATCAACAACCTGGGGTCACTTACAGCCAAACAAAGGGGGATTTTCAGCTAACCACAACTGTCAGCAAAATCCCCCCAAATCAAGGATTGAACAACTGATTTTTAAATCAACGATTCTTTCCTATATGGGTCACCCTCCAAGGTCTATAAATACATCTTCCTCTCCACCATCAAGAGGTAATCAACATTTTGCCCACTAAACCCAGTCTTTCACTTATGATTACTGACTTGATCGTTGGAGGGTTTGTCGCTGGGATAAGAGAGGAATGGCTTTACTGCGATGGGATAAATTATGTTTACAAAAAGAGCATGGAGGGTGTGGGATTCGCTTGATGGAAGCCTTACCGAAAGCTCTATTGAGTAAACAAGTTGTGAGAGTAAGGGGTGGTTTTTTATTGTTTTAAGGTGAGTCCTATATAAATTAATTTTAATTATCTTAATACTTCACAACTACATATAATATAACTAGAGGATATGATGGGGTCCTATCATACGAGAAAATTTATCCTATAGCGCACGAAAAATGCAATCCATGTGATGTGGGTAAAAAATACAACTGATTAGGGTCATACAATTTCAGCAAGCACCTCAAAGCTTCAAAGGGCAGTACAATAATTTTACGTTGGCAGCAAGCCTGCTAGAAGAACATGGGCCTCCTCCAGACCCATCAGCTTACCCAAATCAACAACCTGGGCTCACTTACAGTCTAACAAAGGGGGATTTCCAGCTAACCACAACTGTTAGCCAAATCCCCCTAAATCAAGGTTTGAACAATTGATTTCTTAATCACCGATTCTTTCCTATCTGGGTCACCCTCCAAGGTCTATAAATACATTTTACTCTCCACCATTTAGAGGTAATCAACATTTTGCCCACTAAACTAAGTCTGATACATCTGAATACTAACTTGGTCGTTGGAGGGTTTGTCGCCGGGATAAGAGAGGAATGGCTCTGCTGCGATGGGATAAACTATGTTTACCAAAAGAGCATGGAGGGCTTGGAATTCGCTTGATGAAAGCCTTACCAGAAGCTCTATTGAGTAAACAAGTTGTGAGAGTAAGGGGTGGGTGGTTTGTTTGCACGTAAATGTGCTGCAAAAAATAGTTTCCATGGCGGAGCACTGTAGTAGTGCTTTGGTTGAATGTATTTAATTTTTTTTGTTGCATTACTGTAGCTACAGGATGGCACATTTTAGTACTTTTTTCCCATTTTCATTTCTACCATTTTAGCTCCGAAAATGTTGGGGGATCACTGTCCATGAGTATTTTAATAATTTATTTTCCTCAACTCTCTTTCTCTCTCTCTCCTCTCCCTCTCTCCCCAATGCTAAATTTCTTTGTCCTATGTTAGAGCATTTGTAGTCGTTAGAAGTTAAATTTTGGATATCTGGAAAAAATAGAAATAGAAATTTTGGGTTTGAGTTGTAGTCATCAAAACCCAAAATTTGGCTTTTTTCCTAAAAAAGAGACGGACGGAAGATTATTTTCCGTTGGAGAGTTTTTTTTTCTCTCAAAATAATTTAAAAAATTGGACCGGATATCATATTTCGTTCGCTAGAAACAGAAAACTGAATTAACGAGTGATTGACCCATAATTTGGGAGTATATACCTAAATTATAGAATTTTTTTTTAAAAAAAATGGAGAATGGAGTTCAGGGACGGTACATGATCACCTTTTTTTTAAAAAAAAATTTATAAATCAATCGGATGAGATATCATATCCCGTCAGATCTATTTGGCGGCTACTGTTCACATCGGACGACATATGATATTCCGATTTTCAAATTTTGGCTTTTGCCATTTCTTCCCCCAAATTTGGCAAGCTATTGTTCACATCGAACCCAAATTTTGGGTATTTGGCCAACGACTGCAGTAGATTTTTGTTCAAATTTTCCATTTTTTTGATATTTGGCCAACGACTACATATGCTCTTTGTAACAACTCTAAATTTTTACAAATATGTATATATGATATGTTAAGCATTAAATACTATATTTTTATTTAAAAAGAAACTATTGGTACAAAATATTTTATTTATTCTTGATATGGGTCAGATGACGTGGCCCCTCCTGAGCCGCTAGATCTCCTCAAAACCCGCTCTCCCCGGATCATCATATCAACCCAGAGTCAGAGGGCCTTTTCCACTTCAGGCCCACGAGAAAACGGGTCCGACCCGACCCAGCAAGATCTCAGACCCATTTTCTCTGCCTATAAATACCAGACCGCCTTCCCCACTGGCCAGGTAATCAAACTTTCTACTCCTGAACCCTAGCTACTGTTGCTTTTCCGAGTAATTGACTAGATCATCAAAGGGCCTGTCACCGGGACTTCTCTCGGTGTTTCTAGGCAATGTGCAGGTACCTAGGATCCAAGCCGAGCCCCCGGATCCGAGCCGAAGCAGCTAGATCCGAACCGAGCACCCGGTCCCTACCTCACCGCTCCTACTTCCGAGCCGACTACCACTACCCGGGGTCGGACCAGTGCCACTACCGCATCAGGACTTCCACTATACAAATTACAAGAACTCACACCTGTTGTCCCCACACCCCAAAAACAAACAGCATCAGGTTGGCACCGTCTGTGGGGAAGTCCTTTTAGGTACTGTTGTCCTTCCGAGCCCAGCCAGAGTCGTCACCTCGGGTCCGCATCCCTCCATGGCTCTTAATGCCAGAAGGGTCTTCACCTCAGCACAACATCCAGACCCCATATATCATAGCCACGCGAATGACCAGGGTTCCAACCAACCTCGGGTCAACAGTGCTGCCCGACCCTCAAACGCGTCTAATTTGCGTCGCATCATCTCAAACAGGAAGGCCAGCCGGACGAGGGGAGAGGCCGCTTCCAACTTGGTCTCGAACCATCGTCGACAGCCTTCCTAGGTGCCCGACCCCCAGCCAGACCAGGTGGGGAAAGCCCACGTCACAATGGTCGAATTCTAGAATTTCTGGGACGATATTCTCCAAGCTATTCGAGGCGGCCAGACTACTGATGTCCGCCACAGTTCTGACCTCCAGTTAGAAACAGGAGCCGGCGAGTCCCGCAGATCTGCTCATCCTCAGGAACATGCAGACGCCGTCCTTCGTCATTTGGAGTAAATGGAGAACCGCCTCGCCCACCTCGGTGAGGGCAAACCAATTTTGGGTCACGATCATCGTTCGACGGGACCCCCTTTCTAGCCCCAAATCCTAGAAGTCAAGATCCCTCAAAATTTCAGGCCTTCCCAATTCGAGACCTACAACGGTGAGGGTGATCCTGCTGATCACATGGAGGGATTTAAGACCCTCATGATGATTCACAGCGCTGCGGATCCCCTCCTCTGCCGTGCCTTCCCTGCTACCCTCCGTGGACCGGCTCGGGAATGGTTCTCCAAACTTACCCCTGGCTCGGTCTTCTCGTTCGAGTAACTAGAGGCGGGTTTCTTAGCCTACTTCGTGACCAGCAGGAAGGTCAAGAAAACAAGCTCTTCCCTTCTGGACCTCAAGCAGAAGGATGGGGAATCCCTTCGGGAGTTTGTTCGGAGGTTCACCACCGTGGCGAGATCAGTTTCCTCCCTCGACGCAGGGGTTGCCTCTTTAGCCTTCCGACACAATGTTCGCCACGGCCAGCTCAAGGCCTCTTTAGCCAAGAAGCCACCCGTGGACTTCCCTGACCTACTCAACAGGGTAGAGAAGTATATCCGGGCTGAGGATGCCCTCAATCCCGAGGGCGCCAAGGAACCCACTCCCAAGGGGAAACGTAAGGTTGATGATGCTGAGCCTTTCAAGAGACCCATGAAAGAAGCAACTGGTCTCAAAAGGGTCCCCCGATTCGAGAGATATACGTCCCTGACTCAGAACGTCTCAGCCATCTTGATGGAGATCGAGGACAAAGGGATCGTCCGCTTCCCTCCCCAACAGGTGAACAACGGCAAGAAGCGTGATCAAAGGTTCTATTGCCGCTTCCACCGAGACACTGAGCACGACACAGATCATTGCCAAGCCCTCAAAGACGAAATCGAAGCCCTCATCCAATGAGGGCATCTGAGAGTTTGCCCGGACCAATCCTGAAGATCGAAGAGAATCGAGGAACCCGAGGCCTTCGCCTCCTCTTCGAGCAAACAGCCGTTGCCCCGAGCAGGAGCCTGAATCAAGGGAAGCAGGGGAACTGTCTATCCTCCACTGCGTCCATGGTGGACCCATGGGAGGGGACTCCAACACCTCCCGCAAGGCCTTCGTCCGAGAGGTCAATTCTGTTCGGGACCATCCCCCCCCCCCCTCACTACAAAAGAAAGTAACTTTCCCGGCGGTTTTTTCCGTCTATACCGGCATTTTTTTACGCCGGGGAAACTTTCACCGGCGTTTACAATAACGCCGGTCCAACTGCCGCCGAAGCGGGCGTCGCTGAAACGAAGGGTCCTACACCGGCGTTTTTGGTGGACGCCGGTAAATACGAGGACTACACCAGCGGTCATAAAACGCCGGTGTATGTCCGTTTCTGGGTGCCGTGTTTGTGTGCCTATATACATACACCGGCGGTCTTAAACCGCCGGTATTTATCCATTCACCGGCGTAAATAAAAATGCCGATGTATATCGAAAGTATACCGGCGGTCAAGAAACGCCGGTGTATGTCCGTTTATAAGCGCCTGTTTTTCTCTGTTTACGAACACCGGCGCGACTAAAAACGCCGGTGTAGTTATATATGCCGGCGTTTATAAAACGCCGGTGTATACCTGTGCCGTTATAGCTGAAAACTTTCACCGGCGTGCGTTGAAACGCCGGTGTATCATACACTCCAACAATTAAATTATATACACCGCCGTTTTTTAAAACGCCGTTCTGGCTATGCCCGTTTATTTTCGATACTCCGCTTTTCCGTTCGATTTCAATTCACAGTTTCATTTACATAACCTGTAAACTAATTCTCACAATTGATTCAATCAATTTCGTTGCATACTACTGCGCAAACCACAGCCAAACACAAGAATAATTAAAGATAATCAAGTTTCACACGTGTCATATCAACGTCCAAATTCATTGATTAATTAACAATGTCATAATTAACAAATTAATATAGAGACTAACATCCAAAATATCCAAACAAACCAGTCTGACAAATATCCAAAATATCCCAAATTCAGAGTATGACATAACTCTCATAAAAAAAACCAGTCTGACATAACAACGGCAAGGAGGAGGACATAAGAACAACAACCATACAGCAAGGAGGACATAAGAACAGCAAGGAGGACCGCAGATTCATACCCCTCGAGTAGCTTCAGCTCTGATCATCTGCATTTCCTTCATCTTGACGACCGCTCTGTGAATAAAAAACAATAGTTTAATTGAACAGTAGATCACAATACAGAATATACATATTTTTTGAACTTGCAAAAAGAACTACCTGTGTCTCGAATTATAAGATAAAAGTGCCAACTGCGAATGGAATTGTTAATGCTATATACAGAGGTAAAATAATTACATTGCAATGCTAAAAATACCGTACTTAATTTTGTTTTTAAATATATCTAAAATAACAAAACAAATGAAAATTCAGTATCTAACTTGAAACCTTTATATTCTCCTCTGATTGGGAATATCAACTATCTAAAACAATAAAACAAATGAAAATTCAGTATCTAAGCATGTCCATCATGGATTGTTCAGACAATCCATAAAATTGTCATCGTGGACGGAAACCAAATATAAGAAAAATAAGAAAAATAAGATAGGGCTCATATCAAGTGTATTTTTAGGAAACTGTCATCGTGGAAGGAAACCAAATATATATAGAAGCCAGAAATGGAAACAGAAAGAAGAAAGGTAGAGACTTTGGATACACCAGGCTACCATAGCGGCATTTTCCTCATCTCTCTCTCATCCCTTATTTCCCTTCAGCACATGAACAGAAAGAGACATCAGCAACCACCTTAAGAGCGACAAGAACAACAATAATAATAAATTATTATGAACAAGATGTCTCTATATGGGTTTCCAGTTCTCCACTCGAGCCCACTCTTTCTAATCACAGCCCAATTAAGAACATAGACCACATCCACTAAACAATCCAATCATAGCCCAGTCAAAATTTGCCATCCTGGATCTTAATGAAATACGCTTCATTAACAGTGAAAGAAAATGAGGATGCTAGCAGCATACTTAGTTTGGAAGTGAACCCATTTTTGTTCAAAAATCATGCCAAAGATGGCAATCAGCTTCATTAACAGTATCTGAAAATGAAAATTTCCATTAACTGAGCTTATATGTTGCTCTACTAATTCACTGTGCCCAACTAAATCTAAAACCCAAGTGTTGTGCGTATCCGGAGGATTTTGGCATACGTACCTATAGCATCCTCAGTTCACAGTAAACCCGTTTTGCTCAAAAAAACATGCCAAGATCACAATTAGATGCATGAAAATAAGCTTCACTATCAACAAAAGAAGAACTGAGGATGCTATGCAGCATACTTAGTTTGGAAGTGAACCCATTTTGTGTTAAACAATCAGGTTACATTGACAGTATCCGAAAATGAAAATTTCTCCATTATCTGAGCTTATATGTTGCTCTACTACTTTTTCAGCCCAACTATATCGCAAAACCCAAGTGTGGTGCATATCCGGCCGGAGAATTTTGGCATACGTACCTATACAATATCCTCAGTTCACAGTGAACCCATTTTCGGTATAAAAACAAACATGCCAAGAAGACAATCAGGTGCTTGAAATGAGCTTCACTAACAGTTAGTGAAAATGGGACCATAAAATAGCTTAAGAAGACCATCAGGTTTGTGAAGTAAGCTTCACTAACAGTGATAGAAACTGGGGATGCTATGCAGCATACTCATTTTGGAAGTGAACCCATTTGGTGTTAAAAAAACTGGTTACATTGACAGTATTTGAAAATGAAAATTTCTCCATCATCTGATGACCACAATGAACCCATTTTTGGTATAAAAACATACATGCCAAGAAGACAATCAGGTGCTTGAAATCAGCTTCACTAACAGTTAGTGAAAATGGGACCATAAAATAGCTTAAGAAGACCATCAGGTTTGTGAAATAACCTTCACTAACAGTGAAAGAAACTGGGGATGCTATGCAGCATACTCATTTTGGAAGTGAACCCATTTTGTGTTAAAAAAACCATGCCAAAGATTGCAATCAGGTTACATTGACAGTATCCGAAAATGAAAATTTCTCCATTATCTGAGCTTATATGTTGCTCTACTACTTTTTCAGCCCAACTATATCGCAAAACCCAAGTGTGGTGCATATCCGGCCGGAGAATTTTGGCATACGTACCTATACAATATCCTCAGTTCACAGTGAACCCATTTTTTGGTATAAAAACATACATGCCAAGAAGACAATCAGGTGCCTGAAATCAGCTTCACTAACAGTTAGTGAAAATGGGACCATAGAATAGCTTAAGAAGACCATCAGGTTTGTGAAGTAAGCTTCACTAACAGTGATAGAAACTGGGGATGCTATGCAGCATACTCATTTTGGAAGTGAACCCATTTTGTGTTAAAAAAACCATGCCAAAGATTGCAATCAGGTTACATTGACAGTGCCCGAAAATGAAAATTTCTCCATTATCTAAGCTTATATGTTGCTCTACTACTTTTTTAGCCCAACTATATCGCAAAACCCAAGTGTGGTGCATATCCGGCCAGAGAATTTTGGCATACATACCTATACAATATCCTCAGTTCACAGTGAACCCATTTTCGGTATAAAAACATACATGCCAAGAAGATAATCAGGTGCTTGAAATGAGCTTCACTAACAGTTAGTGAAAATGGGACCATAAAATAGCTTAAGAAGACCATCAGGTTTGTGAAGTAAGCTTCACTAACAGTGATAGAAACTGGGGATGCTATGCAGCATACTCATTTTGGAAGTGAACCCATTTGGTGTTAAAAAAACCGGTTACATTGACAGTATTTGAAAATGAAAATTTCTCCATCATCTGATGACCACAGTGAACCCATTTTTGGTATAAAAACATACATGCCAAGAAGACAATCAGGTGCTTGAAATCAGCTTCACTAACAGTTAGTGAAAATGGGACCATACAATAGCTTAAGAAGACCATCTGGTTTGTGAAATAAGCTTCACTCACAGTGAAAGAAACTTGGGATGCTAGAGAATGAGGATACACCAGGCACCAGCCTATGCACCATCATCAGTTCATGGAAGAAAAATACGAATAGGGCTCATAGCAAGTGTAGTTTTAACTGGAATTGTCATCGTGGAAGGAAACCAAATATAGAAGCCAGAAAGAGGAATGGTAGAGAATGAGGATACACCAGGCTAACATAGCGGCATTTTCCTCATCTCTCTCTCACCCCTTCTTTCCCTTCTCCACTCCAACTCGTCTCTTTCTAATCACAGCCCAATTAAGAACAATTGTTCACAGTCACTGCTAAAGAAACATATATGCTCAGATTATGAAAAATTTATATGCTCAGATTATGGAAATTTTCAGTCACTGTTAAAGAAACTAAGTAGGCTGCATAGCATCCCCAGTTTCCTTCACTGTTAGTGAAGCTTGTTTGGAAAATTGTTCACTCAAACATGCCCCTTGTTTCTGAACTCAAACATGACATTAATAAACATCTTTTCTAATAATGGCTACACTTGTGGAAGCTCTCTCTAACCCTCAATTCTTCAAGGTTTTGTTGCCTACTTCTTTACAGAAGTTGGTACTCCATTCTCCTCTCTTTAAAGAAGAATAGAGTACCAGCTTCTGTAAAGAAGTAGGCAACAAAACCTTGAAGAATTGAGACTTAGAGAGAGCTTCCACAATTGTAGCCATTATCAGAAAAGATGTTTATTAATGTGATGTTTGAGTTCAGATACAAGGAGCATGTTTGAGTGAACAATTGGGTTTTGAATGGAGATTGTAGTCATAGATCAATTCTTCATGGAATAAAAATACGAATAGGGCTCATAGCAAGTGTAGTTTTAACTGGAATTGTCATCGTGGAAGGAAACCAAATATAGAAGCCAGAAAGAGGAATGGTAGAGAATGAGGATACACCAGGCTAACATAGCGGCATTTTCCTCATCTCTCTCTCACCCCTTCTTTCCCTTCAGCACACGAACACATAGAGACATCAGCAACAACAGCAAGAGCGACAAGAACAACAACCATAATAAATTATTATGAACAAGATGTCTCTATATGGGTTTCCAGATCTCCACTCCAACTCGTCTCTTTCTAATCACAGCCCAATTAAGAACAATTGTTCACAGTCACTGTTAAAGAAACATATATGCTCAGATTATGAAAAGTTTTCATTTTCAGATACTGTTAAAGAAGCTGATTTCATGCATCTGATTGCAATCTTTGGCATGGTTTTTTTAACACAAAATGGGACTACTTCCAAACTAAGTATGCTGCATAGCATCCCCAGTTTCTTTCACTGTTAGTGAAGCTTATTTCACAAACCTGATGGTCTTCTTAAGCTATTTTATGGTCCCATTTTCACCTCCTCCAAATCAGTACAATGTCATCTATACCAGGTTATGTGCCAAAATGGGGTTGGGCATACGATGCAAGGCCGACAAGTATTAGTTATTTGTGAGTATGCAATAGGATGCAGCTATGAACATGGGCTCATATCAAGTGTAGTATTACGGACTGTCATCGTGGAAGGAAACCAATTTAATATAGAAGCCATATATGGAGCCAGAAAGAGGGATCGTAGAGAATGAGGATACACCAGGCTAACATAGCGGCATTTTCCTCATCTCTCTCTCATCCCTTCATTCTCTTCAACACACGCACACAAAGAGACATCAGCAACAACAGTAAGAGGGGATTGGTCCAACAATAAGTGTAGATTATAATAAACGAGATGTCTCTATTTTGGGTTTCCATATCTCCACTCCAGCCCTTTCTCTCTTATCACAGCCCACTTAAGAAACATAGACGAAATGCGACATAGACGACAGCCACAATGCAGACTCACAAACACTAGTACGTGTCTTTCATGCATTCAAGTAACATAATCTCTTTAAAAATACCAATTTCAAGACTTACCGATGTTTTTTGACAGTGGGCGGCGTGCTACCCTCACTCTCATATGTTTGCCTGCCACTATTATTTAGTGGCTGCTCATCCCCATGGCTCTCGTTGCCATCATTTATATTTACCCTCTTTCCACGCCTCGGCATGTTGTACCTGTCAAGGATCCGATAACTTGGTTCAAATGATAGTTTGGTTCAAATGACACTAAGCATAGTTTAATGTAAATAATACCAAGCAGTAGAAAATAGAAAGACAATTAAACCAGTGTATTAAATTCATAATAGACATATTCGAAATTACAGACATAATATTACAACAAGATTTAAGACATAAAATTACAGACATATAATAAACTTGCATAAAAAATCATGTAAACTACAATACGACATCTTCCAGTACATCGCCCTCTTCTCCATCCTTGCGGAGCCAAGTCCCGCAAATTCCAAGATCGGTTGTGTTTACATCAAACACAGGAAACTCAGAAGCAATGTAACTGTTCATGTCTTCACCGTCTTCATCGTCTGAAGTATCGCCCAGTTGGAATACATCTCTTGGTTGCATAGGGATAGCCACATACGATTTTGGCAGGGTTGGATCTGCAATGTAGAACACTTGTTGGACTTGGGATGGAAACACAAATGGCTCATGACTAATGTGTGTACCGATGTGAATCAATTTTGAGAAGTTCACAACTGTGAAGCCAAGCTTGTCCTTGTTGTTAGCAAAATTCCTATCAAACTCAGCCCAATCCCCACGAAATAAGACAACACGGAAATGGCCAAAATAATTCAACTCAATGATATCCGTGAGCACTCCATAGTAGTCGAGATCCCCATCTACAGGCCTCGTGTCCGATTTGGAAGCATAACTTCTAGTCTTAGACGTCACTACCATTCCACTATTTTGAGACTTCAAATTAGATTCACGATCCTTAGTACGAAATCTAAAACCATTGAATATGTATCCTCCGTATCTTTTGGCCATCTGATAGGGACCTTTGGCAAGTACTTGTATTTCAGATGACGCACCTTCAGGACCCAAAGAATGTACCTATTAATTTTGCGCAAATCATATCAACACCATAGAAAATATAGATATAATAAAGATTAACTTGCATAACTGTAATTCACCTACATGAGATTCAAACCACTTATGAAATTTTTCATTCATCAGCTTGTTTTGTTCACGTGGTGGTAGTCTTCTTGGTCTAGCCCTTCGTTTGATGTCCCTGACAAATTCGCTAAAAAACAAGCAATTGAAATTAGGAATAACAAAAGTATCAAAAATATCGAACTCCGCGGTTTTCACTGTATTCGATTTACATTTAAAAGCAACTTACTTTCGAAATGGTTCCACTGATGCATGATGGTCTAGCACATATCGATGTGCCTGTTCCCACGCTAAGCTATCGAGCTCAAATGCATCAACTTTACCAACAGTGGTGCCAGCGGTATCAAAAAGATATTGTGCACCATCAAGGTTGGAAATGTCTGGATTTCTACGTGGTCTACTGGAAGATGTCTCCACACCAGGCAAATACCTGGAAAAAAAATGTGAGCACTCCTCTGATAGATATCCCTGGGCTATTGACCCTTCAGGATATGCTCTATTTTTCACATAACCCTTTAGCCGGTATAGGTACCTGAACATGTACAATTAATAAACTAGAGCGGATTAGGGGATTAAAAGAAATGAGCTTTTGAAAGTTCAATTTCGTAAGATGAACGAATTATTTTACCTCTCAATGGGGTACATCCACCGATAGTGAACAGGACCACCGATTCTGGCTTCACCAGCAAGGTGGATTATCAAGTGAATCATAATAGTGAAAAACGATGGAGGAAATATCATCTCCATTTTACTAAGTGTCAATGCCGCCTGCTGCTCCAATTGGTCCAGATCTTCAACACGAAGCATTCTTGAGCAAATACCTTTATATATGCTACAAAGATCTTTCAGGACAGTAGTGACTTGCTCACACATTGAAGACCTTAGGGCCACAAGAAGGAGATCCTGCATTAGGATGTGGTAGTCGTGTGACTTTAGCCCCTGAAGCCTCTTCTCTTTAAAGTTGACACATTTTGCCATGTTAGAAGAATAGCTATCGGGGACTTTCAGTTCAAGTAGTACTTTGCAAAACAACTCCAACTCCGATTTTGACATTGAATAGATTGCAGGAGGTAGGAGCACTTTCCCGTTCGGCAATTCTTCTGGGTGCAACTCATGTCGGATGCCTATTGACTTCAAATCAAGTCGGCTCTTCAGATTGTCCTTTGTCTTCCGATCATCTCCCATAACTGTTCCTATACAATTCTCACCTATATTTTTGCCGATATGCATCACATCTAAATTATGTCTCAGTAAGTTGAATTCCCAATACGGCAACTTGAAGAAAATACTCTTCTTCTTCCATGCACCTAAACTCGTCAAGTTTTGATCCTCATCCTCGCCATATAGATCGGTCTCCTCATCTTGCTCCGGCCTTGCCCTTTTCTTGCCCTTTGTCCTGACTTCTGGTTCCTTTCCATATTTGAATTGATGACCATCTACCCGCCTCAAAATATCTGAACCAGAGGAAGACCCAGGAGCATGTTCCCACTCGTCGGTGCCATCAAATGTCGCTGCCTCTGCCCGAAATATATGTGTGTCAAGCAACCATCTCCTATGACCCATATAGCAAAACTTTCTGCCATTGTACAACCACCTTGAACTAGTTTGGTCAGCACAACATGGACATGCATAACGTCCTTTAGTACTATATCCAGATAAATTTGCATATGCTGGAAAATCATTGATTGTCCAAGACAACACGGCACGAAGAGAAAATGTTTCTTTAGCCACAGCATCATAGGTTGGAACACCTACCCACAACTTCTGAAGTTCATCTATTAACGGTTGTAGGTACACATCTATATCATTTCCAGGACCTTTCGGTCCAGGAACTATCATGGACAAAATAAATGAGGACTGCTTCATGCATTTCCAAGGCAGCAAATTGTATGGTATCAACACAACCGGCCATATGCTGTATGTACTACTCATTTGCCTGAAAGGGTTGAAACCATCACTAGCTAGTCCAAGTCTCACATTTCGAGGATCTTCCGCAAAATCAGGATATCTTTCATCAAATCTTTTCCAAGATTGAGAATCAGCAGGATGTCTAAGAATCCCATCATTAGTGCGGCCTTCAGCATGCCATTTCATATCAGAAGAAGTTTTCGTGGACATAAACAACCTTTGTAACCTAGGGATCAGAGGAAAGTAACGCAATGTTTTGGCAGGCTTCTTTTTCCTACTTCGCTTAGTAGATCCGCTGGCTCCCTCGTCTTGATTTGGTCTTTCTTTCCATTTCGAAGAACCACACACTTCGCAATTCTCCAGACTTTCCTTACCACTCGTGAAAAGCATACAGTCATTTGGACATGCTGCTATCTTCTCATATCCTAGATCGAGAGAACTTAGGAATTTTTTGATTTTATAGGCTGAGTTTGGAATACAGATTTCAGGAAATGCTTCATTCAACAATTCAAGTAGCATAGTGAAGGACTTAGCAGACCACCCGTTTAAACATTTAATCTGAAATAGTCTGACAATGAATGAGAACTTAGAAAATTTGGTGCAGTCGCGGTACAACGGGATACTAGCATCTTCAAGTAACTTAGCGAAGGATTCTTGCTGCTTATTATTTTCATGGGTGGGGCCAGACATTTCCTCGTCCACCCCACCACCAATCTGGTTTGTTTCTATTGACTCATTGTGAACTTCGGTTGTTGGGTCATTGGTGTGGAAAGGAACATTATGATTCCCCATGGCATCTTGTAACAAAGCATGCATCTCATCGGGAACGCTTAAGTCTTCGTTCACTAAGGGCTCAGCCTCATTTTCTAATACAACCGGACGAACAGGAGCTGCCGTATGATCCTCTCCATGACAAAACCACCTTGTGTACCCTTGAAGAAAACCGTTGACAGCCAAGTGTGTATGTACTACGTCACATGTCCTCAGCATACAATTTGTACAGCGAAGGCATGGACAAAGGATTAGGTTGGGATCACGGGAATGTCGTTTGGCAAAGATAATAAAATCTTTAATACCATCACGGTACTCCTTGGATAATCGTGGTTTACTAATCCAACTTCTATCCATTATATCAATAGCACACAGTCTGAAATTAAAATTTGATATATTAAATAGTAATAACAGTAAAAGGTATTTTGTATATTAAATTTCACCTATTTGAAAATCATCCCTAGCTGCAAATAAATAAACGATATAATCTTTAACTGTAAAATAAAGAAATTGTGGCTCCAAAAAATGTACAAAAAAAAACTACTTCTTAATACAATCTACTCTATTCACCAAACCCTAAACGACCTTTTGTGGAAATGATCACAACCACCTTAGACGGTATTTTATCACACACCCTGTGTTCGAGCATAAAAAAAAATCGACTATAGTCTCCCCTGTATTTAGCTTTCCGTTCAAGGAGATGATGATGGTAAAGGGTATTTTGCTGATGAAGAGGAATCGGCCGAATAATGAGTGCGTCCTGCTGTAACTACGGTAACAAGAAGATCTGATGACTCATGAACTATTCTGTTCATGACTACTAATAATCACTTATCTCATAATAATAATAATAATAATAATAATAATAATAATAATAATAATAAACAAAAGAAACAGTAAAAGAAAAATTAAAATGTCTAGTATGTAAGCATATATTTTGCAGACTGAACCAATTGTTGTACATAGCCGGAGAATTTTGGCATAGAGCTATAGCATCCTCAGTTCACAGTGAACCCAGTTTGGTCAAAAAAACATGCCAAAATGACAATCAGATGCATGGGATAAGCTTCAATTAATTAACAGTGAAAGAAACTGGGGATGCTATGCAGCATACTTAGTTACGAAGTGAACTCATTTTGTTAAAAAACCATGCCAAGGATTCCAGTCAGGTTACTTTAACAGTATCTGAAAATGAAAAATTTCCCATTATCTGAGCTTATATGTTGCTCTACTACTTCTTCATCCCAACTAAATCTAAAACCCAATTGTAGCCGCATATCCGGCCGGAGGATTTTGGCATACGTACCTATACCATCCTCAGTTCACAGTGAACCGATTTTGGTAAAAAAAACATGCCAAGATGACAATCAGATGCATGAAAATAAGCTTCACTAACAACAAAAAAAGAAAATGGGGATGCTAGCAGCATACTTAGATTGGAAGTTAACCCATTTTCGTATAAAAAACCATGCCAAAGATTGACAATCAGGTTACTTTAACAGTATTTGAAAATGATAAATTTTCCATTATCAGAGCTTATATGTTGCTATACTACTTCTTCAACCCAACTAAATCTAAAACCCAATTGTTGTGCGTATCCGAAGGATTTTGGCATACGTACCTATAGCATCCTCAGTTCACTTAGTCTGGAAGTGAACCTATACAAACTGGGGATGCTATGCATGCAGCATACTTAGTTTGGAAGTGAACCCATTTTGTGTTAAAAAACCATGCCAAAGATTGCAATCAGGTACTTTAACGGTATCTGAAAATGAAAATCTCCGATTATCTGAGCTTATATGTTGCTCTACTACTTCTTTAGCCCAACTAAATCTAAAATCCAATTGTTGTGCATATCCGGCCGGAGGATTTTGACATACGTACCTATAGCATCCTCAGTTCACAGTGAACCCATTTTGGGTAAAAAAACATGCATGCCAAGAAGACAATCAGATGCATGAAATCAGCTTCATTAACAGTGAAAGAAAACGGGTATGCTAAGCAGCATACTTAGTTTGGAAGTGAACCCATTTTGTGTTAAAAAACCATGCCAAAGATTGCAATCAGGTTACTTTAATAGTATCTGAAAATGAAAATTTCCCATTAACTGAGCTTATATGTTGCTCTACTAATTCACTGTGCCCAACTAAATCTAAAACCCAAGTGTGGTGCATATCCGGCCAGAGAATTTTGGCATACGTACCTATACAATATCCTCAGTTCACAGTGAACCCATTTTGGGTAAAAAAACAAACATGCTATGAAGACAATCAGATGCATGAAATCAGCTTCATTAACAGTAAAAGAAGATGAAAATTTCCATTATCTAAGCATATATTTTTCTATTAATTCTTCATCTCAAATAAACCGTTCAAGCTAAGGAAATCGAACACGTAACAGGCATATATTTTTCATTATCTAAGCATATATTTTTCATGCCAAACTGAAAAAAGCTGCCTTTTTTGGAAAATAAGGGAAATCAAGAGATCATACCGAAGAGAGAGGGAGGGAGCGGGGCGACGAGGGCGGGGGCGTAGGAGAGAGAGAGAGGGGGGGCGACCGCCGATTCACCTCCAGATCGAGAGAGGGAAGAACGAAATCGAAAAGGACGAAGGGAATAAGGGACGATTTCGAATGGTCGAAGGCCGTCGAAGAGGACGAAGCGGCGGAGGCAAACGCGCGGGAAATAGAGCGGGGAAGGAGGGAAACGAAGCGCCTTTTTTCCCTCTTTTTTTTGGGTAATGGGTAAATGGCGAGCGAACGATTAGGGTTCGCGGATTTTATTCCCAGTTATTCACCGGCGTTTTAATTGGAAACGCCGGTGAATGTGCCAGTATATTCGCCGGCGTTTATAATAAAAAACGCCGGTGAATAATAAACTTCACCGGCGTGTTTAGGTAAAACGCCGGTGAATACTAACATTCACCGGCGTTTTAAATCGACCGCCGGTGTATGACCATCCCATCTGGCGCCCAATTCCTACTGGCTCCCTACCCCGGCGCTACTAGTAAAACGCCGGGGAATAATCGCCGGGAAAGCTACTTTCTTTTGTAGTGCTCCCGTGTCCAGCAGCTGGCCGTCTCCTTCTCTGGAGAAGACCTTAAAGGTGTCCGGCTCCCGCACTGCGACGTCCTTGTCATCAACCTCGTCATGGAAAACTCTGAGGTTCGCCGTATCCTAGTGGACAACGGCAGCTCGGTGAATATTCTATTCTTAGAAGCATTTGAGAAACTCAAGCTTCCCCGAGAAAAGCTCAAGCCCGCCGGCTACACCCTTCATGGGTTTTCTGGCGTCCCTGTACAAATTGAGGGAATTGTGACACTCAATGTAATTGCAGGCATGACCCCCATCCTCCGAACCGAGTCGATGGTTTTCATGGTGGTCAACGTCAAGGCAGCATACAATACCATCCTTGGCCGGCCCAGGCTCTGCTCGTTCCAGGTCATCCCCTCAGCATACCATCTGAAGCTGAAGTTCTCTACCGACCTCGGGGTCAGGATCGTCCAAGGCATCCAGGCGTCGGTGCATTCGTGCTACATGACAGCAGTTGGGGGCGGTGTATTTCCTCTCGACGCGATTGAACTCCCTCCCAAGAGAGAACATCCGAAGTCAGAACTGGCGGAGGATCTGGAGGAAGTCTCGTTCGAGGCAGATGACAGATCCAAACATTTTCGTGTGTCGCACCCTGTCCCCAAACTTGAAGCCAGGCCTAATCGATTGCGTCCACCGCAACATCGACCTCTTCGCCTGGACCCCGTCCGACATGCCTGAGATTTCAGAGGACCTGATCATGCACCGATTGAGCATCGCCCCGGGCTCCAAGCCCATTCTTCGAAGTGGCATAAGTTCACTCCGGAGAGGCAACAAGCCCTGAAGATTGAGGTGGACAAACTGTTGTCCACTTGTTTCATTCAGGAGGTCAGCTACCCGGAGTGGCTGGCCAACGTTGTTATGGTGAAGAAGGCCATTGGAAGCTAGAGGGTCTGCATTGACTTCACAAACCTCAATAAGGCATGCCCAAAAGACCTCTTTCCTCTCCCAAGCATCGACACCCTGATCGATGCGACATAGGGTCACGACCTCCTGGCGTTCATGGATGTCGTTTCAGGTGATAACCAAATCTGCATGTTCCCTCCCGACATTGCCAAGGCGTCCTTCGTAACCGACCAAGGTCTGTATTGCTGTCAGGTTATGCCCTTCGGGCTTAAGAACGTCGGTGCTACCTACCAGAGGCTCGTCAACCGGGTCTTCAAAGATCAGATCGGCCGCAACATGGAGGTATACGCGACGACATGCTCGTCAAAAGCCGGTGAGGTCAGGACCATGTGAATGACCTTGAAGAAGCATTTGGCGTCCTCTGAGCACATAACATGAGGCTCAATCCCGCCAAGTGCACCTTCGGCGTCTCTTTCGGGAAACTCCTCGGATTCATCGTCAGCCAGCGCGGCATCGAGGCGAACCCCGAGAAGATCCAGGCCATTATCGACATGGCCCCTCCCCGAAACGTTAAAGAGTTTCAGCGTCTAACGGGGAGGCTGGCGGCCATCGGCCGCTTCCTCTCAAAATTAGGAGAAAAGTCCCTTCCCTTCTTCAAGGCTCTGCGAGGAGCCAAAGGCTTCGAGTGGGCGATGCCAAGCAGTAGGCGTTCGAACAACTGAAGTCCTATCTCGCCAATCCTCCACTCCTGAGTAAACCCGAACCAGGCAAACCCCTACAACTATATCTCTCGGCCTCAAAGAGCGCCCTTAGTGCCGTCCTCGTTCGGAAAGATGACGGCGTCCAGAAGCCTCTGTATTACGTGAGAAAGGTCTTGCTCTCGGCAGAGATGAGGTACGCCAAAATGGAGAAGGTGTAACACCCCGTATTGTATGATACCTGAATATATGTATGTATGTATGTATGTATGTATGTATGTATGTATGTATGTATGTATGTATATTGTCCTTATGCGTGCACTTAATTGCAGTATTTTGGGTTGATTTCGCTATCATGGTTTGTGGTTAGGGTTGCGGAACGTTTCATGGGAGGATTGCATTCTAAAAGATGCACAAGAACGAGGAGGACCGATACTAGTATAAATGCTGGTTTTCTGCACGACGCCTATGCAAATATAACACTGTATGATACTAAAGTGAATATATATTGCGTGCGCACAATAAACCTCTCGTCTCGCACACGTAGGAACCCATTTAAGCTTAAGATGGGCAGCCAACACAACAACCACCAAACCATGGGCTAGAAGCCATGGTTTGATCCAAAACCACCTACACACCTTCACTACCCCCCTAGCTTCAAAACCGGACCATATCCCTTCTTTTCTCCATTGTTTCTCCACTCCATTCCACCTCCTTGCTCTGGAAATTTCAGAACTCCTCCAAGAGAGAAAAAGAAAGGAAGAAGAGAAAGTGAAGAAGGTCTCAAAGAGGGATTTTCAAAGGGAAAGCTTGAGAAGATCTATTCCTCTACAGCAACCAAGGGTGAAAAGTTTCTCTAAACCTTCTTTTATGTCTTTTAATTGGTTTCCTTGCATGCATGTATGATAGGATGTACTAGGATGATCATCTATGAGCTTGGAAGTTGAAATCAGAACTGAAACAAGAAAACTGGTTCAGAATGCTATTTTGTTGATTTTTCCGAGAGCAAACTACAAAGAATTAGACAATGAAATTTTCAGGGATTGTTCATATACATGTGTAGATAGTTGTGGTTTATTTCGGAATTTTCTGAGGTCATTTGATATTTTAATAAAATTGAATGGTAGAACTGTGTCGTAAGGCAGAATCAGCAATTGATAAACAAAATGACTGATGTTGTAGGAATTTTCCTAATTTATTGGAGTATGTTCTTGATCTGAAATTTTTACCCTATATTCCTACATGCATCTTGATTCTATAAAAAAAATCATGAAAATGTTTGGATGAGTTTATAAGCTTGAGAAAAATTGATCTCTAATCAGTAGCTGAAGCAGAACTGAAGAATATGGTGACTTTCTGTGCTAAATTGAAATAGAGATAACTCACTGTATACTTGGAGTTTTGATATGAAATTTTTTGCATATTGTTTAGTATGATCTCTAGTTTCATCACCAGAAATTTTATATCATTTAGAATATTATGGAATTTAATATGATTTTATGAGTATGTACTATGCTGGTTTCAGCCAGTTTTGATACCCTGTAGAGATGGGGCATTTGAGACTCATTAGAGCACATTCTTAGAACCTGATTCATTAGAGAGTTGTAGTAGACACCTAGATCTTTCCAACAAGACCAATTTAAGGTGATTCCAGTAAAGGGTTAATTTACTGTGATTTTTGGAATACTGGACAGAGACCTAGAGTGGATCTGAGTGCTCTGATTTATAGAGACTCATTGTGTGATTTGGTGCATTGGTGAGAGATGTATGAGTTAGGGTGATTTATTGGTATAATTTGGACTCAGGACCAACTAGAGTTGTTGAGGACACCCACACCCTTCTACAGAAATTGGGTTTGTGACGTTCTGACGAACGAGTAGTGTTTTGTGCTACTGGTAAGGTACAGCCCGTGTATAGGAAGCACACAGGCTGAGGCTTGAGGGACTATTTTGAGGACCTAGATGTTTGAATTTGAGTTCATGATCAACTAGGAAGTTGTACCCATAAGATCTTACCTTTTCGGATTGGGCTCGTACACTCCAATCGGAGTTGTATCGAGAGAGTTATGACCATTTTAAAATTCGGACAGAAACCCCGTAGGTCGCTTAGTCTTGGTGTTGACTAGGTATTATGAGGACATTTTTCCCTGTATACTATCAGAGTGATGACTCTTGTCAAGGGATGGTTGATATCTGTTATTGAGGTTGTTGACTCCCAGAGTGGGATGTGTGACTCGAGTTAGTCACTAGGGTAAGGGATACCCTGCACCTGTCAACCCTACATTATAAACTTCTGCCGAGCGTAGGACATCCGAGCCGCCCCAGTATTATAAGTTCACAAGGGTGAACATACATTCACAGCCGGGGCAGTGGTGAATGTAGGCCGGAAGGCTGGACAATTCCTAGCCGGGGAAGTGGCGAACCGGACCGGTGTCGCCAGGGCCAGAGGTTGATAGGCAAGTGTGGAAGCAGTTTTATCTGATTACCCAAAGTGGTAGAGTAAAGCAGGGATTAGTATGACATATTAAGGGGTTAGAAAATTGCATTAGTCCTGATAAACCATAATCGGTGGTGTACCTTCCAGTCGTAGGGATACGTTTTCGGCACTCATGGATGAGTCATCGGCTCGTATCTCGATCTGTTAATTTCCAAAAACTCTGCCGGAGTAAGGTACGGGAGGCCAGGAGGATTTGACCTCCCGAGGTGCTCACGTCCCTATGCGCGGGAGTTTTGTGTTTGGTATATAATAAGTTCATAACCCGATTGGGGGTGAACACGCATGCGTCGGTCCATAGGGGTGGACATGGGAATCATACGGTCGGGCAACCGGATTCAACGCAGCTTTCTGAGGAGGTCCGTACGCGAGTACGAAGTGGCAGCTACGACCACCACTTAGGCACTGCAGTGGCGGAACTAGATCGACCAGCTGCAACCTCCTTGGGCGACGGACAATCTATTGGGAACTGGATGGGTACAAGGGTAGGATGCATGGCGAGGGATTGAACCCTACAATGAGGAGAGGCAAACTCCTTGGAAAGTATGTAGTATGGGATGCATACGTTTCCATCGAAATTGATTTTGGAAAAGTATGTAGTATGGGATGCATACGTTCCCAACTGAATTGCATTAGAGTAGGTACATCGTGTGCATTCTTATTTGTGCATTAGATTAGGCCATGCTTGGGTCTGGAACGTATGTAGTATGGGATACATGCGGATCCAGATTCCCAAGTCTCTCTTGCTTTAGAATAGGCTTGTGATTGGTGTATTTAGTTGTTAGATCATGGCATACACGAGCACTACACAATTTAGGATGCACGTTTCCTTTCCAATTCAAGATGGTTTGTGATTGCCAGTTTGGATGATCGCTATTATTATCAGTATTGTGTCAGTCGAAGTACTGACATTCCCCACCTTTTAGGTACCGATTCCACCTTTCAAGCAGGTGCAGAGATATCAGAGTCGCGCAGCAGAAGACTCAAGCCGAGAAGCAAGTCCCAGGGAAGTAGATTGATCGTTCAGCGGAGCTTCGGCAGTGAGCCATCGACTGCCAATCCGAGAGAAAGTTGTTAACTTTACAGAAAGGAGTGATGTACGTTTGTAATAAGATGTACTGAGGTTATGTAATTTGTATTCTTGTCAAGAACAAGATATTGGTTGTAATCAATGATGTAATGACTTATTTGGCAATAAAAAGTTTTTAAAATTTCCGTGTTATTACTGTGTTGAGATGCATTTGAAGGCAAAGATTCTGGTGAGTGTCACGGATGTCCGGTAACGGGGATCCGGGGCGCTATAGAAGGTGGCCTATGCCCATGTGATGGCTGCACGGAAGATTCGCCCTTATTTCCAAGCACACTCCATTCAGGTCCTCACGGACCAGCCCCTCAAGGTCTTCCTTCACAAGCCCAAGACTTCCAACCGCTTAGTCAAGTGGTCGATCGAGCTGAGTCAATACGACATCAGCTACCAACCCAGGACAGCCTTCAAGGGGTAGGCCCTCGCCGAGTTTATCACCGAATGTACCATTCCCAAGCCCTCCGACATGCGGGCGATCGACCCAATGTGGGAGGTTTATGTGGATGGCTCGTCTTGCGAGGGAGGAAGCGGAGCGGGCATCATTCTGAAAGGGCCCGATGATTTCGTCCTTCAGTATTCTCTGCATCTGAATTTCCCAGCTTCAAACAACGAAGCAGAGTATGAAGGTGTGATCGCAGGGCTCACCTTAGCACACAAGGCCGAATCCAGAAACACAAGGCCTTCAGCTCGTCGTCAACCAGATCACTGGGAAGTACGAGGCTCGCGACCCCCGAATGATGCAGTACCTGACTGTGGTCCGTCACCTCTTGGCATCTTTCGAATATCACTCAGTAGAACAGATCCCCAGGAAACAAAAAGCTCAAGCAGATTCAGTATCAAAGCTCGCCTCGTCATCATTCGAAGGGCTCGACCGCACCGTTCTGATCGAAGTTCTCCTTAAGCCCAGCATTGACCTTCCCGAAGCTTCCTGCCTCGCCACTGATCTCCAACCAGACAACTGGACGACGCCCATTCGAAAATTCCTTTCGAACGGCGAGCTCCCTCAAGTCTGGGCCGAAGCAAGAAGGATCAAGGTCCGCTCTGAAAGATTCACCCTGATTGAAGGAACGCTCTTCAAGCGCTCATACACATCAGCCGATGGTAAGCCCTACCTCCGTTGCCTAACTCCAGATGAGGCGAAGTACGCTCTAAAGGAACTGCACGAGGGGATCGGCGGATGCCACATGGGGAGCAGGTCACTCGCCCGAAAGGCCCTAAATCACGGGTACTACTAGCCTACAATGCTGCAAGACTCCTAAGACCTCGTCAAGCGATGTGGTCCCTGCCAAAGATTTTCGTCGATGAAGAGGCTTCCCCAGACCAACCTACGATCCCTATCCAGCCCGACCCCTTTCGCTATGTGGGGGATGGACCTAGTCGGCCCCTTCCCACAAGCAACGGGTCAAAAGAAATTTCTGGTGGTAGCCATCGACTACTTCATAAAGTGGATCGAGGCAGAACCCCTGGCCACGATCACCGAGCACCAAACTCAACGATTCTTCTGGAGGAACATCATCTGCCGATTCGATATCCCGCAGGTACTCATTACCGACAACGGGACCCAGTTTGCGGGTAAAAACTTTCGAAAGTTCTGCGAAGACATCGCGTTTGCCAATGCTTCTCATCGGTGTGCCATCCACAGTCCAACGGCCAAGCCGAAAATGCGAACCGCCAGATCCTGGTCGGCCTCAAGAAGCAGCTGGATAATTCGCCAAAAGGACTATGGGTCAGCAAACTACCAAGCATACTTTGGGCCCACTGAACAACTATGAGGATCCCCATGGGCAAATCCTCCTTCAACCTCACCTATGGTGCTGAGGTTGTTATCCCTCTCGAAATCCGCCTCCCCTCGCCCAGGATCATGGCCTTCAGCCAGGAGGACAACTCTTCGGACCTTAGAGCCAACCTGGACCTCATCGACGAGGTCAGGGAAAGATCCGACATTCGCAGAAGCATATACCAACAAAGGATGAGAAATTCTACAACAGGAAGGTCCGCCCGGCGGACATCAAACAGAGTGACCTTGTGCTCAGAAAGCTCGTGATCTCCGACCCCAGAGGAAAGCGAAAACTTTTGCCTAATTGGGAGGGCCCTTACAAGGTCTCCGAATTTGTCCGTCCTGGCATGTACCGACTCGCAGACCTGGGGGGCAGGATAATCAAGAGGCCCTGGAACGCGGAGCACCTCATCAAGTTCCTCGATGGAGAGGGCTAGATTTATGTAACTCATCTTTTGTAATTAGCACTTATGTGCTATTTCCTTTTGTGAATAACAAAGTGTAACTTTATGTTTTCTTCTACACTTTTTAATTTTTTAGAACAAGTTAAGGGGGCTCGACCTCAAGCCACTCCAAAGCTTTCCCAACAAATTTTGGGGCTCGGAGCTCGGTAGTAACCTTGAGCAACACCCAAGCTTTTCCAACAAATTTTGGGGCTCGGAGCTCAGTGGTAACCTCAAGCCACACCAAAGCTTTTTCCAACAAGTTTTGGGGCTCGACGCTCGATTGGGACCTCGAGCCATACCAAAGCTTTTTCAGACTTTTCCGCCAAGTTAAGAGGGCTCGACTCTCGGTACTCACCTCAAGCCACGCCCTAGTTTTCTTAAGCTAACAGGGATTCGCGCTCGGCAGTGCCTCCGAGCCACAACCCGACAACACTTCTCTTACGTTAAGGGGGCTCGACTCTCGGTACTCACCTCGAGCCACGCCCTAGCTTTCTCAAGCTAACACAGCTTTGTGCTCGGCAGTGCCTCTGAGCCACAACCCGACAACACTTCTCTTACGTTAAGGGGGCTCAACTTTCGGCACTCACCTCGAGCCGCGTCCTAACTTTCTAAAGCTAACAGGGCTTCGCGCTCGGCAGTGCCTCCGAGCCACAACCCGACAACACTTCCTTTACGTTAAGAGGGCTCGACTTTTGGCACTCACCTCGAGCCACGCCCTAGCTTTCTCAAGCTAACAGGGTTTTGCGCTCGGCAGTATCTCCGAGCCACAACCCGACAACACTTCTCTTACGTTAAGGGGGCTCGACTCTCGGCACTCACCTCGAGCCACACCCTAGCTTTCTCAAGCTAACAGGGCTTCGCGCTCGGCAGTGCCTCCGAGCCACAACCCGATAACACTTCTCTTACGTTAAGGGGGCTCGACTCTCGGCACTCACCTCGAGCCACGCCCTAGCTTTCTCAAGCTAATAGGGCTTCGCACTCGGCAGTGCCTGCGAGCCACAACCCGACAACACTTCTCTTACGTTAAGGGGGCTCGACTCTCGGCACCCATCTCGAGCCACGACCTAGCTTTCTCAAGCTAACAGGGCTTCACACTCGGCAGTGCCTCCCAGCCACAACCCGACAACACTTCCCTTACATTAAGGGGGCTCGACTCTCGGCACTCACTTCGAGCCACGCCCTAGCTTTCTCAAGCTAACAGGGCTTCACGCTCGGCAGTGACTCCGAGCCACAACCCACAACACTTCTCTTACGTTAAGGGGGCTCGACTCTCGGCACTCACCTCGAGCCACACCGTAGCTTTCTTAAGCTAACAGGGCTTTGCGCTCGACAGTGCCTCCGAGCCACAACCCAAAAACAGCTATTCCAAGCAACGGGGGATCGGCCCTCGGGATTCCAGCTCTCCTCCCTACCCTAAAAGTTTTTATCAAGATTTAGGGCACTCACCTTCGGCAAATGCCCCGAGCCCCGAGCCTTAGGTTGACCCACCTCTCACCGCTCGGGGTAAACGGCCCTCAGAGCCGAAACCCCGAATTGTCAGAGGGTGGCAGGGGAGCCACCGATCCAGGACTCTCGGCCAAAAATTCCTTTTTTTGCGACGCCCGCCTTTGGCAAGCACCCCAAGTCTTGCCCCCGGGATCGACCCACCTTTCACCCACTAACAACTCGAGGTTAACGGCCCTCGAAGCCGAAACCCCGAATTGTCAGAGGGTGGCAGGAAAGTCACCGGTGGCGAGTTTTAACGGTGAAGTGAGACAATTCCTGACGAACTTCTAGTGAAGGGGGGTGGGTTATATAGCCCTTCGAAGAGGCATATTTATGTCATCGAGGAGTCCAAACGATGGAAGATGAAACGACCCCCATTAATTGTTATCAGAAGGTGAAATGTCCCCCATTAATTTCTATCTGCGAGGAGTAATGGCTCGGCTCCTGAGCAAAGCAGGGGGCTCGGAGCCCGGGTCGAAGGGCAGTCAACATCCTAATTTTACCAAGTCAACGAAGGTGGACAAATCATGTCTTATTCATAAACTCCCTCAAAGGCTACGGTACAATTAAAAAACGTTACACCACTCTCCCTATACTTCTACCTAAGAGTCCCTCCCCAGACCCTCCGGGCTCACATGAGCCGCCTCGAGCCCGGCTGAACGGCTCTGCTCTCCGGCAATCTCATCCCCTAACTTGGGCATAGCCATTGTCGACATCCCCGCCACCAAGCTCTACGCATCGGTAGGCCTCGCGATCTCCAGATACAGGGTCGGTGAGGAGCCTAAGATAGAAGGGCCTCCTGGCTCTGGGCGGTCGAGCCGAGGTCGTCTGACGCCTAGCAGCACCTTCAGCCTTTGAATCTCCAACTCCTTCTCAACAACAACCTCACGAAGAATGGATTTGGAGGTCTGATGCCTAGTGGAGGCATCAGATAGAGCCTAGTTTATCTCAGCACTCCCCCAATCGCAGTCGGCTAAGGCCTTCTTCAGACAAGCTGCCTCTAGGCTGAGCTCCTTGGACTTGTTCATAAAATTGTCCACCGCAGCTTCTCGATCACGAGCCTGCTTATGATAGCGAATCAGCACACTCTCCTTGGATCCATCCTATTCCAAAGTTGTCAGACCTTGGCCGAACTAAGGTCGATCCCGGCAGTCTCATTTATCTAGCAAAAATGGGGGAGAGACAACAGTTCACTAAGAAGGCTTGCTCAAAACAACAAATCACAGAGGGTCGGCCAAAATTGTGATTTTATCAATTCAAAAATGGTGTTACAAAAAGCGGTGGCCAGTCCACACAAGGCAAGTACAAATCAAAAAAGAAAGTAAAAAATCCTACACTACTTTGGCACATCTTCGTCAGTCAGGCCATCCCCTGCCTCCTCCTCCAGATGAGGGTCCTTTAGAGTCTCATCTCCTTCACCCCCGGGGTTTAGCAGAAGCGCGGGAGGTGCCCACCTGTAGTTTAGGTGGTCGATCTTGGCCTCTGGGTAAAGGTGCAGGAAGTGATCCTTGGTCCGGTCGTATGCATCATCTTGAGCTTGGATCAGCTCGTCCGCAAAGGACATCTCCAATGCGTCATACGCCGTCTGGGCCATGAGACGAACCACCGCGATCTCGCGCGTGTGTTAATCCTGCAGAGTAGCCATCTCTACTTGGAGGACTGCATGGGCTCCCTAAGTCTCTGTCAGCCCGTTCTTCAGCTTCTTCCCCTCTCGGAGGTACCGCTCAGCATTTCGCTTCTCGAGTAGAACCTCCTTCTCTGGGCACTTCTTCATATGTGCCCCGTGCAGCATCGCGTAGCCGAAGAGAATTGAGTGAGACGCAAAACTCATAAACACCAAACTCAAAGCAAATAAATCACTAACACTTACCACGATCTGTGCCTGAGCCCACTTCATGTGGGCCACCTCGAATGTCTTCGGTGCCAGATTCATCCGGTCCCGCTCGATGACGAGCTTTTCCG
The DNA here is from genome assembly GCA_017893485.1 of Hemerocallis citrina. Taxonomy (NCBI): domain Eukaryota; kingdom Viridiplantae; phylum Streptophyta; class Magnoliopsida; order Asparagales; family Asphodelaceae; genus Hemerocallis; species Hemerocallis citrina. Next base: position 364,632,430 of record CM030359.1, read on the forward strand.
TCACCTCCACAACGATTGGGCCCTCCGTCATGGTGTCGCCCTCCTTCACCACCCAATCTGGGCGAACGACCTTAGACCTATTTGGGTCACCATTTCCCTGGCATCAGGGTGGAGTGCTGGGGTCCCCTTCTTCAAAACCTCCGCCACCTTCTTGCTACCGGAGCTCAGCTCCGCCTCCTGTGGCCCTCTCGACGAGTGGCTCCTCTTTGACTTCTTCGGAGGGGGCTCCAAAGATCCTTGGGCCGCCCCCTTGGTGGGCCCGGCTGCTGGGACAGCATTCTCCTTGGCAGCCTTCTCCCTATCGGCCCTCCTCTGTGCGGCCAAGGCTAGGAGGGCATTCCTCGTCTCGAGGTTCTTCGCATCCATAGCTAAAGGAAGAGAAAAATGTCAAAGCGAAGGTAGAAAATTAAGCAAAATAGAAACAAAAATATACAAGGAGGTGCTTGGCTCAGTCCGGCTCGGACCAGATGTAACTTCGTGATGTGCGGCCACCCGATGCTGTGCCCCTCTACAATCTCATCCACCTCTGCCCATTCCTTTTCTGTCAAGTCCCTCTGCCTCGAGGGTTTATGATTCGGCTTGTAGAAATTCTAGACTGTGGAGATTTCCTAAGGCATCTCGCTTCGGACAACGAGGTACTTCTCCTTCCATGCCTTTATCGAGTCTGAATGTCTGTGCATCACTCTCCTGTGGGGGCGCGGAGACATATAGAAGATCCTCTTCATATCTCCGAGCGAGCTCACCCCCAAGACAGGGCAGAAATACTTGAGCCTCAGCTTGACCCTTTTCTCCTGGCACTTTAAGATAAAACAAACCGAGTGCTTCTATGAGTTGGGCCCATACTGCATCGGACTCAGCTCCCCCCATCTTAGCACCCTCTTGATAAATGGGTGCAGCGGCAACCTCAGTCTCGAGATGAATTCATCCTCGGGGAACATGCAGAAACTCTTCTCCAACTTAGTAGTTCGACGAAGGACAGAGCTCGGAATCAGCAGCTCAAACTCCCGAGGAATGAAGTAAGATGCCCTTAATATCGGCAGATAGTCCGCCTTCAGCGCACACTAGATGCTATCCATTTTTATCAATGTCGAATCAGAGGCATGCTCCCCCGTGACAAATTGGACAAGTTCCTCAACATCGTCAGGATACATCCTGATCGACCCTGGATTCTTATTAGTCAGGGGAGGAACACCAAGCCCTTTTCCGAGCCCATCAGACGAGCTCGGACTATCCGGACGGATCCACTTCCTTTTCCTCCTATGGAGGCGAGGCTTCCTATCCGGAGATGGAGTCGACAATGGGGGCAAAGGGGGGAGACCCGCTTCTTCCTCCGCTACTGCTCCCTCGGTTCCTCCTTCACCCCCTCTTGGGGGCCCTCTCCCTCGGTTCCTTCTTTGCTCCCCTCCTGATCACCCTCTTCCTTGACAAGATCTTCCTCCGACCCCTCGTAGGCATCCTCTCCCGACAAGCCCTCTTCTGGCATACAACTTTGCAGAGGTGCCACGTCCAAAACCACATCACTCGCGCCACCGGAGACCGAACCTAACTGTTCTTCCTCCTCCGAAGTAGAGTCGTCCAAAGACCACGACGTCAACTTTGATTTGACCTCCACTACATCGCGACCCAAAGTACTCGTCTCGGAACCGGACTGAGAGTACGACATAAGGAAACAGAGTACTAACCTGATTACCGGAAAATGGGAGGATCACTGAAAAAGTCGTCGATGACAGCAGAGAAGTGAAAATTCCTGTGATAAAGAGAGAGAGTGCGAAGTGAAGAAATGAAGGGAGGGGTGGATGAGTTATAGAGTGGGAAAGACTCCTCGAACTCCACGAAGGAATCTGCACTGTCCAATCTTGATCATCAAGATCTAACGGCCACTAGGATTTCAGAAGTCTAGATTTTCACCCCCATGACGTCAACTTGACACATCAAATTCCATTTTTACCTCGGCCTTGTCAGCTGGTGCAGTAGCTCGTCGCTCCTTCCTCCCACGATAGAGGAGCAAGCTAAGCCTCTCACACCATGGTTTTTCCAACAAATCCCGGAGGCTCGGAGCTCGGTTGTAACCTCGAGCCATATCCAGGCTTTTCCAAGAAGTCTCGGGGCTTGGCACTCGGTTGTAACCTTGAGCCATGCTAAGGCTTTTCCAACAAGTCTTGGGGCTCGGCGCTTGATTGTGACCTCAAGCCACACCAAGGCTTTTCCAACAAGTCTTGAGGCTCGGCGCTCGGTTGTGACATCGAGCCATACCAAGGTTTTTCCAATAAGTTTTGGGGCTCAGAGCTCAGTAGTAACCTCGAGCTACACCAAAGCTTTTCCAACAAGTTTTGGGGCTCGGAGCTCGGTAGTAATCTAGAGCCACACCAAAGCTTTCCCAACAAGTTTTGGGGCTCGGAGCTTGGTAGTAACCTCGAGCCATGCCAAGGCTTTTCCAACAAGTTTTGGGGCTCGGAGCTCGGTAGTAACCTGGAGCCACACCAAAGCTTTCCCAACAAGTTTTGGGGCTCGGAGCTCGGAAGTAACCTCGAGCTACACCAAAGCTTTTCCAACAAGTTTTGGGGCTCGGAGCTCGGTAGTAACCTCAAGCTACACCAAAGCTTTTCCAACAAGTTTTGGGGCTTGGCGCCCTCATAGCTTTTCCAACAAGCATGGGAGCTCAGCGCTCGGTGGTAACCTCGAGCCACCCCTAGCCTTCACCAAAGACAGGGGGCTCGTCTCCCGACCCTACACGCTCGGCTAAGGGAACTCCTACTTTTGGCTCTCGATGCCCCCATAGCTTTTCCAACAAGCATGGGGGCTCGACGCTCGGTGGTAACCTTGAGCCACCCCTAGCCTTCACCACAAGCAAGGGGTTCATCTCCCGACCCTCGACGCTCGGCAAAGCGAACCCTCTACTTTCGGCTCTTGATGCCCCCATAGCTTTTCCAACAAGTGTGGGGGCTCGGCGCTCGGTGGTAACCTCGAGCCACTCCTAGTCTTCACCACAAGCAAGGGGGCTCGTCTCTCGACCCTCGACGCTCGGCGAAGCGACCCCTCTACTTTCGGCTCTCGACGCCCCCATAGCTTTTCCAACAAGCGTGGGGGCTCAGTGCTCGGTGGTAAACCTCTAGCCACCCTTAGCCTTCACCACAAACAAGGGGGCTCATCTCCCGACCCTCGACGCTCGGCGAAGCGACTCCTCTCCTTTCAGCTCTCGACGCCCCCATAGCTTTTCCAACAAGTGTGGGGGCTCGGCGCTCGGTGGTAACCCCTAAGCCACCCCGAGCCTTCACTGCAAGCAGGGGGCTCGTCTCTCGAACCCTCGACACTCGGCCAAGAGAACCTCGACTCTTCGGCTTTCAACACCCCTCATACTCTCAAAAGGATCCTCTTCATCTTACCCCGCTGGCCTCTTCAGGAAGATACGAATCACATTTTCGCCATACACGTCACTTCGGTTTTTCTATAGAGGCAAATCACTCCTACACAGCTGGATCACCCAGCCCTCCAGGAGTGGGGGGTCCTGATATGGATCAGATGACGTGGCCCCTCCTAAGCTGCCAAATCTCCTCAAAAACCGCACTCCCCTGATCATCATATCAACCCAGAGCCGGATGAGCCTTTTCCACTTCAGGCTCACGGGAAAACGAGTCTGACCTGGCCCAGTAGGATCTCAGACCCATTTCCTTTTCCTATAAATACCAGACCCTCCCCCACTGGCCAGGTAATCAAACTTTCTACCCTTGAACCCTAGCTACTATTGCTTTTCCGAGTAACTGACTAGATCTTCAGAGGGCCCATCACCGGGACTTCTCCCGGTATTTCTAGGCAGTGTGCAGGTATCCAGGATCCGAGTCGAGCCCCTGGATCCAAGCCGAACTGCTAGATCCGAATCGAGCACCCGATTCCAACCTCACCGCTCCTACTTCCGAGCCGACTCCCGCTACCCAGGGTCGGACCAATGCCACTACCGCATCAGGACTTCCACTATATAAATTACAAGAACTCACACCTATTGCCCCCACACCCCAAAAACAAACAGCATCAATTCTCAACTAGACCTAAAAACTAACCCATATGGACCCAAATTGACCCTAACTTGACTTGTGCATATCATGAGCCAAAACACACACACACAAATAATTGAAAGAAGCCCTAGGGGGTGGCCGACCAAATTTGGAGGGACGGAAGAATGGGGTTTTGATTTTTCATGTGGAATCTAGGGTTTTCATGATGGGACCTAAGCACTTGAGTATTGTGAAAAACCTAAGGGACCAAAACCACTCCTACACTCCGCCTCCCCTCTCCGCCAATGCATGCTGCCCTCACACACTCTCTCTCTCTAATCCTGGCCAAGAACCCCCACCCCTCTCTATTTAATCCCCTCATCAAACTCTAACTCCATTTTCTATCTCTACTCCAATCTCAAACTATCTTCTCCATTCTAAACCACTCCAAATCCCCCTCCTACACTTGAGTTGTTTTGGAAGTAAGAAGGATTCAAGAGGAGCCAAGGACAAGGATTCAAGGAAGTAAGGGATGCAAACAAGGAGGAGCAAGAACAAGGAGGCAAAGCTTGGAGAGTGCATTGCATCAACAAACAAAAAAAGGTGGATGTTTCTAAACCTTTGTAGTATTTTAAATTTTTGAGGTGAATTATTGATGTGGTCTTGAAAGCATGAGTATGTCATGGAATGTGTGATTAAGTATTAAAATTCGTTGCATGATAGTTTTATTTGTGGAAGACTAGATAAAAACGCAGTGAAAAGCTAAACAGAAAAGTGTGTTAGGTCTGGATACTATAACTCGAATATTACTTGGATTTTGAGCTTGAAATTTTAAAAGTAGATTCTTATGGATGTTATAAAACCTTGCTTCCAAATTTCATATTTTTGGGAATTTATTTACTATTTTAATTAATTACGAACTTGAACACTAACTGTGCATAAAACAGATTTAGCATAGGTTCTGACTATGATATTTCAAAACTCATAACTCTATAACCACTTGAGATCTATTGCTTAAATTTTAGTATCTACTTCTAATATGTGTCTGTGCTTGAATATAAAATTTTATAATTTTTGGACTACGGTTCCTATTTTAATAAAATCCGAAACCATTGACTGTTCTAAAAAGAAAAGACAGCCTGTTTTTAGCTAATCTTAAGGAAGTCATAACTTGGAAAATACTTAGTAGAATCAATTAAAATTTAAATATATTATGTTAACATGTATGAAGGATTTATGTTTCAAATTTTATGAAGTTTAGAGATCATTTTCTATTTTAAAAGTATTTTTATGTTAGTACTGGTTAGTTGTTGCTCTATTCTGAAAATTATTGCATGCATGTTATACAATGACTCATTTGATCACTTTAACGACTTAATCTGAAGAAGTACGTAACTAGAAAGTTGTAGTAGACACATAGATATTTTTGTAATATCTAAGAACTCAAGATTTGGATAAGTAAACGAATTATAATGAATTTTTCAAGTAACGACAGAAACACACAGATTCTTAAAGCCCACTGTTTGCACTATGCCTATGAGATTGAGTTTGAACTTGTAGAATCTGAGTTTTAAGTTATTGTTGTGGGTCAAAAATCATGTTGCGGATGTGGAAATGAGTTATGACTTAAATTATCTAAAATTTCATGTTATGGGTAGCGCATGTGTGGTTGTAGCTACAATATAGACATATTTGTTCACAGTTTTAAAGTAGAAATTCTGATGGATATATATGTATTATTGTTGATCACTTTGGGATGAAATTCATGCCCAATTTTTGTTTGTTCTTACTGTCTACTTTGAGTAGAAGCATGGGGAACACCCGATCACGTTTCTCTAATGAAACGGTACCGGGATCCACTCCGTTTTGGCATGAATGCTAATTGTATGCTTGCTGTTTGGAAATATAATTTTCCATTTTAAAGGCTTTTAGCACTCTTTTTGGGTATTCATGGAGTAGGATTTATTCCTATAGTAGTCTACCCTATTTGAGCTTCATTGGTTGAGTTTGAGACTATTGGATTAAGTCCTATGGTATATCTAGACGGGTAGAATAGGAACCCATGTCGCATTGAACGCATGGGAGGAGACAACTCGTGCGCCAACATGCTCGCCGTTTATGGAAGGATTCTATAGTTGTGTTTGATGCTACCACTTCTCAAGGACCGTGAAGGAGGATAGCGGGAGCAACGTGTTTGGGTCGGGCCGAGGTTGCGATCGAACTCCAAGCGTAGATGGTGGTTGCGGAGATCGACGGAGTTGGTTCGTCGTTGGTTCGGGCCAAGTGTGGGCTGAGGCGGGCCAACCCTTAGGCCGGATTTGAGGGCTAGGTTGAGCCCTATTGTGGAATTGGGTTAAGTTCTAAAGTGATAAGTTAGGTTAATAAAATGATTCTATAAGTAGAACTTAATAGTTGTTCATTATAAACAAAGTTGTTTACTAAGTTATGGCTTGGAAATACTTGATAGATCGCCTAACTAAGAGAATTGGTTAAAATAAAATAGACCTAGGTTCGCGTAATAATTCATACATCTTATGAGATAATGGAAGAGGATTAGAGATTGATTAGAGTCATGGAAATCAGATAAGAAAATAAAAAGCTAGTAATCGTATAATTAACCTTATTCTTAATCTTGGTCCTAGAGTGGGTTAGCACTTGTACCTTGGATTTGTAGTGTTGTAAGACTAGATCGAGTCTTGGTTGAATGTAAGGACAGGCACTAGCGAGTGATATTGCCTATCAGGAGGATGCGTGGCGTCATCACACCTTGCCAAATCCTAAGTTCATTTGATGCGGGCAGAAGACTTGGAGAAAGGCCCAGCTGGAGCGCGGCTCGGTGGGAAAGACTCTAATATCTTCGACCGGAGTGCCTTTATGTCTGTAACAACTTTTGAGGATGTCTGGAGTGGCGGCGTCGTCTCGACTGCAAGTTCTGGTCCACTGTAAGGACGAGAGCAGAGCGGAGATTAGGAGAAACTCTAAAAATCTGCCAGGTTCTATGCTGATCAATGCGAGCAGGAGGCTTAGAGAAAGGCCCTGTGAGCGAGACTCTATGGGAAAGGCTCTATGTTCTTCAGCGTGGAGCCCTTGTGTCCGTACATGAGTTTTTGGTGAGTGCTGGAAGGCAGAACTACCGCATCTCTACTAATTGTTTGGGCAATGACGGATGTGAGCCGTGCGACTGCGATTCTGGGCATAATGGGTAAAACACATGGTATTGACACCACTACTGACAGCAGTGATGGGAGTGAACCGGACAACTACAGCCTCATCATCACTAGAGTATCAAAGACAGGAGAGAGCACAAGAGTAGGATTGCATAGCGGGGGATTGAACTCCATCTACTGAAGAACGTCGTTTGGTTGGGGAATGTGTAATATGGGATGCATATCTCCCCAATCAGGCGTGCATTAGAATAAGAGCATCGTGTGCATCTTGAGTATGCATTAGATTAGGCCATGGCATACACCGACACTTGTTTGACATCACTTTTTCTTTTGCATCAAATTTTGGTTGTTGAGGTTGGAATCGTTATATTATGGTATAATGAGGATCGTGGTATTATAGCATTGCGTCAGTTGTATTCAACTGACGTGCCCACAGTTTGGTGAGTTTGCAAAACTGCCTGATCGTGGGGAGTGGGGGACAACTGAAGCTATGGGAAGCATCCAAGTGAAAGTTTACTGTCCAATTTGGTTGTATATTCATGCTGTATTAATTTATTATAATTGATGTAATCATTGGACATTGTAATAACATTTTGATGCAATAAAAAAAATTAGTTTTCTGTGATTTTGTTGTGTTGTGACTCATTTGAAGAAAGATCCTGGAGTGTGTCACGAGTTCCTATGTTAGGAATTCGGGGCGCTACACTCTTAAAGCATCAAAATGCTTTATAAACCCACATGGACGCTAAGTCCTGGCCAATGTGGGACTATGTCCCCACTTTGAAAATTCTCCATCTTTTGTTATTTTTTTGGTTTTTTTTTTGTTTCAATTTTTCTCCCTTTTTTTCCAGTTTTTTTTAATAACTGAGTTTCAGTTTTATAGGTTTGTTTTATTTTGGTTTTTTGGTTTTTTTGTTTAGGTTTTTGGGTTTTTTTTTTGTTTAATTTAGTTAATTTAGTTTAATAATTGAGATTAATTTCAAGTCAAACAAAAAAGTCAACAACTGTTTAAAATTATTTTCGCTACAGTATTACTACAACTCAATGAAAGCTAATGTTTCATGGAAAACTATTCCAACTATAGTAAATCTATATTCAACTAAAGCTATTTCAAGAAATCAAATCTAATGATTTACTTTTGCTTCAGTGTTCCTCCCTCGCTACAGTAAATATGTATCCAACCAAACTACCCCTAATTGAAAGACCTTCATCTCCTCGGACATGACTTGTGTCGAGAAGGTACTCTTTATTTTCTAATATATATCTAGGATTGGGGAGATCGGCGAGGGGCTTTTTCATCATGGAGAACTATATATTGCTGGAGCTGAAAAGGTTGTGAAAGCTGGTATTAAGTGGGGGCAGTGGCAGATGGTACTAGTAGTAAGTTATGGAAGGATCCTTGGTTGGACTATATATTATTACTAGGTTTGCCCATTGATACGTGCCTACGGCACGTCTTCGGAACAGTACACCTTGTTTGATCATATAAAATAGTTTTGGAGGTCCAGAAAATTAATTGAACTAGCAAACATATTATATGAGAAACTTTTGGGGGTCCAACAAAAAGCAAATTATATGATTTTTTTTGATTTTTTTGAATTAATTTTAAAGTTTTAAAGTTTTCAATTTTTTTAAAAAAAAATTTGAAGTTTTTATTTTCTTAATTTTTGAATAGAAGAGGGAGGGAGAGAGAAAGAGAAAAAAAGAGAAAAATAATATAGGAGTTGTTTTTTGTGGGAGATTTGAATTTGAGTTTTGGGGGAAAACTTTTGGGGGGAAAAATATATTTTGTGAGGTTAGATCTGAGCCTTTGATTTTTTAGGGGATTGAAGGAAAGCCACTTGATAGCTTTCTTTGTATTTTATTATATAGATATTATCCAATTTAACAAGGTTCCTTTGACTTTTAACTATATAATTAGGCTAAATTAAAATATATAAAAAAAAAACCACCGACTTCTGGATGGGCCAGTTTAAAAAAACCGCACTAAGTTTTTTTATATAAAAAAAACGATACAAAATTTTAAAAAACTCCACTGGGTTAGCTAGAGTTGGGGTTAGGGTTGGGTTACGTTAGTGTTTAAAAAAATCACTTTTATCTTGCATTTGTGTTTAAAAAAACCACATTAATCTTTCATTTGTGTTTAAAAAAATATCACTTAACTAATCAGATGTTTAAATAAATCTCCCGAACTAATCCTAACCTAACCCTAACCCTAACTAACCCAATAAAATTTTTTAAAATTTTGTGTCATTTTTTTATTGAAAAAAACTTAGTGCGATTTTTTTAAACTGGCCCACAGTGAATTTTTTTTAAATTTAAGCATATAATTAATATGATGCATGGACGAAGACGAATGTATTGTCTCTGAGTTTATTCAGAATAATCATTACAGCTGGGATACTACTGGTACCAGGCTTGCTGAAATCTTGCCAAATATGATAACTGTCAAAATCCTTGAAGTGCCAGTTGCGGATTCTGGAGGGAATGACCGATCATGAGCTGAACTCGTATGGTAATCCTCTAGCACTATTCACAGTAAAGAAAACCGCATATGAGTACGTACTGGATCATTAAGGAGAAAAGGGAAGAGTTGTTTTAGATTAACACATTTTGATTTAAACATATTTGGAAAATGGGTGTCGGCCCTAGAGCTAAGATGTGGTTGTGGAGGTTGCTTCATGAAGTTGTTAGAGTATCCACAGTCATTTTTCTCATTTGCTATAAAATAGCAGCTGCAGTAATAGCAAATACGATCGTTCGCTGCAGTCGTCGTTTGTTATATTGTTTCTCATTTTGTAGAAAAAAGCGAGCGACGGTATATGATATACCGTCTGATCGTTTAAAATAAATTAAAAAAAACAGAATTACTAATTAAGTATTAAACTAAATTAATTAACTAAATTAAATAATATAATAAAACTAAACCTAATTAATATACTACCTTAAACCTAATAACTACTCCTAATTATACCTATTAAACCATATCAGCATTAATTGGCCAATCCTACTTTCACGGACGGGTATCATACCCCGTCCGGGGTATGTATCCCCGTCCCACCAATTATTATTTTTTTTTTTTTCTAATCGGCCAATCATGGCCGTTCATTCATTAAAAAAAAAAATTAATCCATTTGCAGACGGGGTATCATACCCCGTCCGGGGTATGTATCCCCGTCCGACCTATTAAAAAAAAAATTAAGAAAATTATTGAGACGGGATATGATCGTCCGTCTGAATCGATTAAAAAATAATTAAATCGGAGAGACGGGGTATCATACCCCGTCCTTTATAATTTGAGAAAGTTCATTTCGTTTCTCATATTTGAGAAATGAGAATAAGAGGTTTGCCAAAAAATGGGAAAATGAGAAACGATTGCAGCGCTCGTTTGCTATTCGTTTGCTATAATATGGGAAAATGGGATATATAGCAAACGACCGTGGATGCTCTTAAAGCATTTCTCTATAGTAGAGGGGTTACTGAATACCATGAGATGTTCATCTTGCGATAGCTATGTTGATATCTCTCCTTTACTCTTAGATGGCTCCTTTAGAGAATCTGTAGTCGTTGTGACCCATTTTTTGGATATTTGGCAAATGAAAATAGAAAATTTGACTGCGCGCTGTAGTAGTGGATAGTTAAAATTTGGTCAGACGATTGATAATCTCTCGTCTCAAAATTTTTTATTACAAACAAAAGAAAAAAAAAATCTCCAAAAGTGAGGGACGGTGGATAATACATCGTCCCTACACTTTTGTCTTTAGCGAATTTAGTTAGGACGGTGTATAATCAACTGTCTGACATTTTTTTTTTAAAATCTTTTGGGACGGCGCTTTATCTTTCGTCCGATACAAAAAAAATTGAGCGACGGAAGATAATCTATCGTCCGGCTATATTTTGGCAATTGCCATTTCGATTGCCAAATATAGCCGAGCACTGTAGCGATGAAACCCATTTTTTGGGTATTTGGCCAACGACTACAGATGATTTTTTTTCCAAATTTTGAAAATTTTGGATTTGTGGCAAACGACTACAGATGCTCTTAGAGCATACACTGTTATGAAACAAAATTTGCATATTTAGTAGTTGGAGAAATAGTCTGCTATCGTTAAATGCTAAATTTGGAAAAGATGGAAGAAGATCTTCAGTCTTTATTTTTTATATATATATAATTTTAAATTGGCAATTTCGTAAATAGTGAATGACAATTTTGTAAATATGGAAAGAAGACTTTGAGAAGAAATGTTTTGGACGGAAGATCTTCTATCCTTTAATTAAATTTCTTTTTTGCAAAAGGGCAGTTTCATAATTAGTCAATGGCAATTTCGTAAATATTGAAAGTAAAGTTTGAGAAAAATTATGCTGGACGGAAGAAGGTCCTTTCGTCCTTACATTTTTTATATTTATTTTTTGAAAGTGGCATTTTGATAAATAGTGATGGCATTTTTGTAAATAAGAACAGAGAGAGGCGGAGCTCCTTCATCTGTCTCTCATCTTTTCGTTTTTTTATAATAAATTATTCGACAGACGGAGCATCATCTTTTGTCCGTCCGAATTTTTGTCTCAAACGGATGAAGGTCATCCGTCTTCTACATTTAGCATTTCTTCAAGAGCGATTTTTATGTTTAGCAAACGATTGTTCACTCGTATTCTAAATTTTGGCTATATAGCGAATGATAATGAGGATTTTTTTAACTCAAATGCTAAAACAATAGTGGATGCTCATACTCAGAGAATAAATAGATGTACGTAATTATTTAAAAGTTTAGGCTTTAATTGGTATCCTGAGTACATAGGAGAGTGGTGGAGGCTATTATTGGGGGAGAGAGATGTGGAAAATGTCTCAGTAAGTTTGCTCAATCCATAATATGGCATGTATATCATGGTTGATTTGGAAAGATAAATATGTCAAAAATAAAGAAAAGAAATAGAGTGATGCAAACAGAGAGAAACAAATGAGAAAAAACTGATTCTATTATCTCAATGATGAATAATAACAGAGCAAGATAAAAATGATGTTCAGTGTCTACTAGATCAGCAGAACTTACAACTCTATTTATACTAAAAAAATTCCTGAATTGTTTAACAGACTTTTGACTTAATACTAAACATGTTCCTACTTTTATTCCACTAAGTTGAATGTGAGTTCTCAACTGACTTCTAAAATAGCTGAACAGGAAAAAATAAATTGAAAGACTAAATCAAACTTCCTACATACCAGGAGCTGCACTACTTTGTGACACCCCCCCTTAGTGTAGACACCCATCAACAACTCCAAGGGAACTACGAAACATTACAAATTTAGCTTTGGGAAGCGCTGTTGTAAAGATATTAGCAACTTGATCTTCGGTTCGAATTTTCTGCAACTCAATGTCTTGAGTTAACACCTTTTCTCGAACAAAGTGATAATGGGTTTCTAAGTGTTTAGTATGTGCATGAAACACAGGATTTCCAACAAGTTTGATCGCAATTTCATTGTCACAATGAATAGAAATTCGATAGTTTAAGGTCGAAACCATTTCTTGAATAAGCCTTTTAAGCCATATGCATTCTTGGGTTTCCATAGTAGCTGCCACATATTTAGCTACACAACTTGAAAGAGCAACAGTAGTTTGCTTCTTGCTACACCATGAGATTGCAGCTGAACATGTACTGATACAATAGCCTGTCGTAGACCGTCTGTCATTCACATCACCTGCCCAATCTGCATCAACAAAACCACTCAAAAAAAATGGTTTATGTTGTTTGTATGTTAACCCAAAATGCAGATAGCCTTTCACATAACGGAGAATCCTCTTTGCTGCAAGTAAATGACCAACACAAGGCTTGTCCAAAAATGAGAGACAACCCCTACAGAGTAAGCGATGTCAGGCATTATAATAGTTAAGTAAAACAAACTTCCGACAAGTTGGCAAAAAAGTGTCGCATCTTCCAATATGTGTCCTTCATCCTTTGTTAATTTCAGAGATGGTTCCATTGGTGTAACCATTTCGTTTGAATCTCCCATACCAAAACGACTCAGTAAGCTAGTGGCATACCCTTGTTGTGAAACAATATAACCATCTGACTTTTCAACTTCCAGACCAAGAAAACACCCAACTACACCCAAACTTTTCATATCAAAACGGACAGATAAGTCATTTCAGAAACAGTTAATTTCAACATCATCATCTCTAGTAATGATCATGTCGTCCACATATAAAAGAAGCATAATGCACATTGTAGATGTTTTCTTTATGAACAGACTCGAATCAGAATTTGAAGGTTTAAAGCCACAAAAATTAAGATATTGTGCAATCTTACCATACCAAGCACGTGGTGCTTGGTTGAGACCATATAGTGCCTTCTTGAGTCGGCATATATGACGTGGATATTGCTTAGAGACAAATCCTTGAGGCTGCTCCACAAAGATATCATGATCTAGTTCACCATAAAGAAATGTATTTTTGACGTCTAACTGCCATAAGGTCCACCCTTTGTATGCAGCCAAAGAAATAAGAGTCTGAATTGTTACCATTCCAGCAACGGGGCAGAAAGTCTCCGCATAGTCTAATCCATATTGCTTAGAAAAACCACGTGCCACAAGCCGAGGTTTATAGAGGACCACAGTGCCATTTGCCTTCTTCTTTAATTTATAAACCCAATTGCAAGTAACCAAGTCAGCATCTTTCTGTTTTGGTACAAGCTCCTAGGTAGAGTTTTTATTTAATGCATCTAATTCTTCACGCATCGCAACTTCCCATTCAACAATTCCTTCCGCTTCATTATAATTCCTAGGTTCATCTTCATATGTAACTCCCATTAGAAAGCATGAAGTTAGAGAGAAGTGATTCACCTGGACCTTATAATCAGATAAATGACCAGGTGGTCTTCGTTCTCTTGTAGACCTACGAACCACATCTTGCTGAATATTATCTTGAGAAAGAGAATCATGTCTCCCCTTTTCTCGAGAGTCAACATCATCAGAAAAATGATCTAAATCAACTGTGTTGTCGACAAAAAGTCGTACGGTGTGACCTCATCAAACACCACATTACGAGAGACCGCTACCTTCTTCGTTTCAGGATCCATACACCGCTTTTTTGGCTTCCGGGTCAACCTTAGTTTGATTACTTTTATGAATATGGATATAGCAAAGTGAACCAAACACCCAAAAATAATTCACATAATTAGGTTTAATATTATATAAACCTTCGAAAGGAGATTTTTTTGTACCTGGCCATGAAGGCAGTCGATTAATCACATGATAAGCACATTGAATAGCTTCTGCCCATAGAGCTCTAGGCAATTGTTTTTCATGCAACCAAGACAAACACATTTCAGTAAGGTGGGCTAACTTTTGTTCGGCAACTTCGTTCTGTTGTGGGGTGTCCGGACAAGTCATTTGACGACGAATTCCATGATCGCTGTAATATTTAAAGAACTCATCCGACATATATTCTCCCCCATTATCTGTGCGCATACGCCTAATTAGCTGCCCAAACTCTTTCTACTTGCATCTTGAATTTTATGAAAGTTGAAAGAGCATCATCTTTGTGTTTCAGAAAATAAACCCAAGAAAAATGAGTGAAATCATCCACAAATATCATCACGTACTGAAAAGCATCATAACTAAGTGTCTCTGTCGGCCCCATGAGGTCCAAATGAACTAGTTGAAACAGAGAAGAAGCTTGATTTTTCGAATCCTGGAATGGAAGGCGATGAGACTTACCATACTGACAGCCAGAACATACAACGTTTGTATGAATCTTGTTAAATAACGGAACACCTTCGAGCAACCATTTGATGGAGATTTGCTGCAGTAATTGATACCCAACATGGCCCAAACGTGCATGCCAAAGTGAAACACTTGAATTCTGACTTGTCTTTTCAACATAAGCTTCGCTGGCAGACAATACATATAAAGAATCTTTCCTCTTTCCAGTAAAAAGAACATCAACATCAATAGACTTGAAATTTGTAAGAATTTGGACATTATTTGGACCAAATAAAACATACATCCCAGAATCAGTTATTAGAGAGACGGATGCAAGATTCTTTTTTAAACCTGGAATATGATAAACATTTCTTAGAGCGACACCATCGACAGTAGACTTGTTTGCCTTAACATTCAAGTGACCTTCTTTCACTACCGGATGTAGTGAGTTATCGGCTGTAACAATAACTCTCCTCCCATGGTGTGGAAGAACTTTGGAAAGCAAAGATGCATTACCCGTGGCATGATGAGAGCAGCCGGAATCAATAATCTAGTCCTTCTCATAATCAATGGAAACATTAGAACCCTTTTCGACATTTTTGGATTGTTCACCAACTTCGATAGAAAAGCACTGCTCCCATTTGGGTTGATCATCTTTCTCCTTCTCATGAACAACATTAGCATTTTCATCTAAAAGCTTTACACAGCAATTTGGTTTGATGTGACCAGATTTGCCACATCTTTTACAAACAACTTTCATACGACAATATTTTTTAATATGTCAATGCTTACCACATCTATGACAGGTTCTATTATTGCCTTTTGAGTCGGCTTCAAATTTTTGTTGTTTGCCATCATCTGTAGGTTTTGTGGTAAACCTATCTCTCCCCTTGTCTTTGGTGAAGAGCACATCCTCAACTTCAGAAGTAGGTTTGCTGGACATTTGCTTGATTAATTCCTCTTGATTTGACAGCAAATTCTCTAGTTCAACAATAGAGGGTTGTTTTTCCCTGCCTACACCTACTACTTTTCTCTTCGTCCAACACCTCACTTACACAAAAACATCCCCACTTCATTTTCCCCAGCTCCCTGCTGATGCGGGGTAAGACTGGGTTCAAAAAAGGAAGGGAGCATGGCTGGGCTCCTCGCGAGCACAGCAGCGATGACGAGCAATGCAACCCAAGGAGCAGGGAAGCACACCGCGAGGTTAGAGCACAGGATCGGCATGATACCCATAGGGACAGGTCTCCAAAAAGAACCACCCATAGACCGCCGATGGGGAGATGCTAGAGATCTAGGTCGCCGGTCTATCGCAAGCATGAACCTCGTCACGTACAGCGATCGCCGAGAGTTAACACAGGAGGGCAGCTCAACAGCCTGCTAAGTCTCACCTAGCTCACAAGCTGGTTGGCCACACTAAAATGCCCAACGGCCACGAAAATTTACGTAGCCCCAAGAACATGGAGCTACACCGCAGCCCTACATCGCCAGTACAGCACACCTCACCAAAGAACAACTCACCAAAGTCGGCAACCAACTTCACAGAAAAGGAGCTTCTGTCTGCACTACGGGAAGTATGCCGGAGGGGGAGGAAGCACGCAGTGAAGAAAACGCTGACGAGGGTGGTTGGGAGGTTTACAAATCAAAGTCGACTAAAAAGGCAGAAGCGACGAAGGCTAAGATAAGGGAACTCATGTGCCTGTTCTGCGGCGACCAACACCGGAAGGAGGACTGCCAGTATGGGGTGTTCGTTTGCTTTGAGTGCAAAGAACTAGGTCACAAGGTGCAGTCATGTGCGATCAGAGGAGAGAAGCGGCGAGGGAGATAGGGGCAAGACGAGTGCTATGTGGCTAAACGGGTGGAGGTATTTAGCGCTGTCGTATCGCTCACTGAAGAAATGCACCACAACAAGATGAAGCTCAAGGAGAAGATGTGGGTTATTAGGGCGGTGAAAGGTGCGCCGTCGACGGAGGAGGTCATTACAGGTCTCAAGCAACTATCGATATCCTTCAAGCAATGATCTTGGGTGCTACACAAAGTGAAAGAGTATTGGATCGCGGAGTTCCCCTCTGCCGAAGGTGTTGCGGCACTGGCACGCCGCAGTGAGTTGAAAATTATAGGCAGCCAAATTGGGATATCAATCAGTCACTGGACGGGATTCGAGGGTGCGATCACTCTTGACGATGAGAGGGGCCTTTGGGTATCGATATCGGGACTGCCGCTCCATTGTTGGGAGATTGCAGGTTTCCAAGACGTCTTCCGTAGATACGGAACTGTGCTCGAGATGGATGCCAAGACGACGGCGAAGGCAACTAGAACGGCTAGAGTTAAAATATTACCTCAGGGCGACGAAAGATTGCCCAGGTGGATGAGGGTTATGATCGAGAACAGGAGCTTCATGGTTGAAGTTACGGTAGAGAAGGAGGGGGGGAACGCGATGAGAGGAAGGAGACGCAGTATAAGAAGACTGTTTCCAAAATGCTATTCGAGGAAGAGGAAGGAGAACGGACGGCGAGGAGATGGGCAAAAATTGCCGCAGGAAAGAAAGTACACGAGGATTATGTTGGGTTCAATTCGTATTGGGATGACGATGGGCACAAAGGTGACGAATCGTATTGGGAGTCGGAAATGGTTCTACAGTTCAGTAACGATGGCCTCAAGGGTGACGCAACGTATCGGGAGGCGGAACCGGTGCGACAGCTCATTAATAGGGAGTCGGAACCGGTGCGACAGCTCATCAACAGCGGGAGCAATATGGGAGAAGATTCTGTGGTAGGGGAGTTTTCATTCGGTAAACGTACAAGAATTGTACGTCGTGATATGGCAGATGATGTCAACAAGCTGAGGGATGAGGTGGGGTGTCAAGGTGACAACGATCAAGGTGACAGAATGCGGTTGGGGTCTCAAGAAGACTCAGCGGCAGACAAGCATGGTGGGACATACAATCGGCTGGGAAGTAGGCAGCCTGTCATGCTAGTGGGCCCCAAGGGGAACAAGGAGAATAGGGGTGAGGGAGAAGCAAGGACAGTGGCTATGTCAAGCATGGAGCTAGGGAAAGATAACGTACAAAACTTAGAGGAAATTGGGGGAGTCACGTCAGAAGATAGGAGATGGACTTCCCTTGCTATATTGGAGAAAGCGCCAGGGTCATGTTGATGGTTCCACAGGCTCAACTAACTAAAGTCAAAGGTGGTATGCTTAAGATAAGTCAAGAAAATCATAAGGGCCAGGGGGAAGTGGGCTATGAACATGGGGTCTGAGGTAGAGCCCAGTGCGCGCAAAGGGCCATCTACAGTGGGTCTCAAATTACTGGGAGGGTACAGGTCTAATGAGAAACTGCATCAAGAAGAAGGCACCCAAGTTGAAGACCTGGACGAGGAACCACAATTTGAAGAGTTGCTAAAAAAGGAGGTGGAAAAAAGAGTGCAGAGGAAAGTTAAAAAGAGAGTGAAAGCTATGCTGGGCAACTGGGCTGCAGATAATAAGCAGAACGCAGAGGTCTCCTTTGAGGCAGAAACTGATTCCAACAGGTCTGAAGACATACAATCGGGAGATGACAAAGACAGTTTAAGTATTATTGAGGAAGGAACGGTATTAGAAACGAGTAAGAATAAGAATAAAAAAAAGGTCACAGGGAAGGAGGGGTCCAGACGCAATGTTAAACAGCGAAGCAAAGGGGAAATGCCAATGATTGTCAAAGAATTTTACAAAAAGGTGGGAAAGCGAAAAGGCTATGAATACATCGCAGGTACAAATTCAAATGTTTCTATTTTTGGCACTATTCCGAATTATTTGTTAATTCAGCTTGCAAACATTTATGGTATTCATCTGCAACACGATGCACACACAAATATTATTGATGTTATTCGGGATAGGGAATTGGAAAATATTGATAAAGCCCAACAGGTATTGGAAGGGGAAACGCAAGTAGAATGTGTATCCCAGAATCTGGCAGAGTTGGATTCAACTCTACAGGCAGAGGGTAGGAAGGATATTCTTTATGTGTAACATCATTTTCTGGAATGTTAGGGTGCTTGGCAAAGCTGCCAAGCGCAGAATGGTAGGGGAGGTTGTTAGGAAAAACAATAGCGACATTGTCTGCTTAGAAGAAACTAAATTAACGCAGCCAACTGACACGGTTATCAGGGGTCTTAAGTTAGACCACATCCAGGAATGGAGGATAAGGGACGCTATAGGGGCGTCGGGGGGGGGGGGTTATGGTAGGGGTCAATACCAGTAAATTTGATTTACTGGATGACTAGGTAGGGAACTATACTGTTTCAGTAGTCATACAAAGAAAGAGCAACAGGTGGCGGGAAACAATCATGGCAGTGTATGGCCCTAATGAGAGATCCCATAGGCAACAGTTCTGGGATGAGTTAATACACATCAAGGGAAAATGGAGCTTGCCATGGGTAGTAGGGGGGATTTCAATATTGTTAGACATACTTTTGAGAGAAAGGGAGGTCTTGGCAATGGACATGATAGGAGGAAATTCAATCAGATCATATCAACTTAAGTTGATGGACATTCCAATTAATGACCGAAGCTTTACGTGGTCTAACCGACAGAGGAAACCGAGTCTCGCAAAGCTTGATAGGATCCTGGTTTCCACTGATTGGGAAGCTAAGTTCCCCTTAGCAATGGGTAGATCGTGTGTGCGTAATACCTCAGACCATGTTCCTATCCTCATTGAGACGGGAGAGGAGAGAAGAAGAAGACAGAAAATCTTCAGGTTCGAGAAAATGTGGCTGACTAACAACGAATGTCACGACATGATCAAGAGCACCTAGGAAGAGGTCATCAATTTGGTAGAACCAGCCGCCAGACTCAACAAAAAATTGGCTATTCTTAGAAGGAAGCTACGAAGATGGAATAGCGAGACCTTCGGAAATGTTTTCAAAAGAAAAGAGGACAACCTCAACGAAATCGAGGAACTGGAAAGGATGGAGGAAGCAGGCGTCCTAGATGAGAACCAATTTCAAAGATTAAAGACATGCAGACAAGATATCCAGGACACTTATATTCAGGAGGAGATCATGTGGCGACAACGATCAAGGGTCAAGTGGCTGACATAAGGGGATGCTAATACTAAATTCTTTCATATGATCGCTAGTATGCAACGCAGACAAAACTACATCCACTCCTTGTATATTAATGGTGATGAGGTATCAGACGAGAGACAGATAGCTAAACATGTTCACGACACGTTCAAGGAACTATTTGGGAAGAGTAGGGGCGGACAATGTGAATCCAATGACAATATGTGGGAGCAACTGCAGGACGACAACCATGAAAGAGTGGAGGCCTTACAGCAACCCTTCATGATGGAGAAAGTGAATGCGGCGATATGGGGGATGGGACAGGATAGGCACCAAGACCAGATGGGTTCCCCATTTTCTTTTATAAACAGTTCTGGCACATCATTAAAGGTGACATTATGGACCTTATGAATGCTTTCTACGAGGGTAGTTTGAACCTGGAGAGAATAAACTACTCTCACGTTTGTCTGATCCCTAAAAAACAAGCGGCGACAGAGGTGGGTCATTTTAGGCCAGTCAGCTTGATTAACTGTTCGGTCAAAATAATCACGAAGGTCCTGGCAAATAGACTGGGAAGTATCATCGAGGATATTATTGAGGATTATCAAACGGGATTTATTGCAAGGAGGGATATTCTAGAAGGGGTGGCACTAGTTCAGGAGGTTATCCAAGATACAAAGAGACGCAAAAAGGCAGACTTTATGCTAAAAATAGACTTTGAGAAGGCATACGATACGGTCGAATGGAAATGTTTATTAGAGATTCTTCAGAAACGGGGATTTGGTGAGAGATGGATCGGATGGATCAATACCTGGCTAACTACGTCAAAGACCAATGTTTTAGTCAACGGGACCCCGGGCAACGAAATCAGATGTAAGAGGGGACTGAGGAAGGGGGACCCATTATCACCATTGCTGTTCACTCTGGTAGCAGATGGACTTCATAGAATGCTACAGGTCTACAGAGAAAATAGGCCTATTAATGGGCTTGGTATGAGAAGAGGGATTTCCGCAGTTATGAACGTCCAATATGCGGATGACACATTAATTTTCGGTAAATGCGAGGTGGCACAGGCAACATTCTTGAAATGGGGACTTTATATTTTTGAGGAATGGTCCGGGCTAAAGGTGAATTTCCACAAAAGCTCCATTACATTCTTAGGAGAGACAGGGGAAGAAGGGAACACTATTGCCAATATTCTTAATTGCCCAATCCAGACGCTACCAATTATGTACCTGGGTCTGCCAATTGGAACAGGAAATGTCAGGAGGATGGATTGGAATGGTATCATAGACAGGATAGCGAGAAAATTTGAAGGATGGAAAGGCAAAATGCTATCAATCGGGGGATGTCTTACCCTTTTAAATTCGGTGATCAGCTCCATACCGCTGTATTTTTTGTCATTTTATGAAATGCCAGTCTGGGTTTCCAAAAAAATTGACAAACTTAGAAGACAGTTTCTCTGGCATGGGTCGGGAGAAGGAAGGGGATACGCATTAATCAAATGGGGGATAGTTTGCAGACGAAAAGAACTAGGCGGATTGGAGGTGGTCAATATTCGACAGATGAATCAAGCGTTACTAGGAAAATGGTGGTGAAAACTAAAAGCAAAGACTAAGTCAAAATGGGGTCTACTGGTAAAAGCGACTTACAAGAAGAACGACTGCATACACCAAAAACAGAAAAACAAGGGGTCCATGTCGGGTTTCTGGCGAGGAGTCAGTCATAGTAGAGACATTTTCATTTCATGGGTTACATTCTCCATTGGAAATGGGGCAACGACATGTTTCTAGAAAGATAAATGGTGCGGCAGTCTCAGTTTAATGAGGAGATTTCCAGAGGCCTACAACTTCACAGCAGATAAATACGATAAGGTTGCCAGACATTGGAGGAATGACCAATGGAGACCAAGGTTAACAGGCATTTGGCGGTCGCTATCCTTCTTTCCGATTTACTGTTTTGCAAGCAAGACATCAAGTTTCTGAGTACTGGAATGCTAACAAATTGGTGCAAGTATGAATGCAGGTTGTTCTATGTCAAAGTGGTGAAAACCACCTTTTGGTTGGCTAAAATCAGATTTTGATGGGTGTTTTGACCCATGCAATGATGATGCTTCAATTGGATGAGTTTTGCGGGATTGGAATGGCCGAATTTTCCGGACCTTTGGTCATTCAAATGTTGTTAACTCTGCTATTGAGGAGCAGTGGTCGTGGCTGTTCATGAGACAACAAAATGGAGACACTCGAAAGGTTTTATCTTCGAAGGGTACTCAACAGAGGTGATAAAGTGGTTATAAATGGAGCAATGGCCTGATGGGGGTCATTCACTATTACTTGAAGCTCGAACTAAATCAAGGGACCTCAATAGTTTCAAGTTTCACCATCACTACAACACAAGTGTCTTACCTAGGGGTGGTATACCGTACCGTACTGTATCATCATTACTCTACCGTCTACCGTACCGGAATACTTGGTACACAAGTTTTTCTACCATTACCGTGCCAAGATTTTGATACTACCGAGTTCGGTACTACTGGAATATTGGTACGGTATTGGTAATACCATGGTACTACCGGACATCAATTAGCTTAAAAAATTATCATTCATATAAATGGCAAAAGAAGGATAAATAAGCTCAACATAAATATATATATGAAGAAGTTTCAACATAAATAATTTTATATATATATATATATATATATATATATATATATATATATATATATATATTCGGTTGAGAACTAATTTTGGTGAGAACTCCGTGAGAACTCACGAAGTAGACTCCCCATGAAAAATCCGAACCGACCATCTCGTTCTACATGCCTTAGATAGCATAACATAAAGAATTCAAATAATTTGAAGTTCGTTTGCTCATCCATCAAATGGAGTAGAATTTTCAGTCATACAATTTTGCGATGATGTAAATCATGGAAAAATGAACTTCAAATTACGTGATTTCTTTATGTTATACTATCTAAGGCGTGTAGAACGAGATGGCCGGTTCGAATTTTTCATGGGGGGTATACACCTTGAGTTCTCACGGAATTCTCACCAAATTAGTTCTCAACCGAAGGGCCACCTATATATATATATATCTATATATATATATCTATATATATATATATATATATATATATATATATATATATATATATGAAGAAGTTCCAATAATCAGCCAATGTCAATTATCAAACAAGACTCAACTAACGATCCATAATTTAGTCTAACATCTGTGTTTTCAGAGCCCAATCACCAGCAGTACCAAATAATATAAGTTTCTGTTTAACAATGAAGGAAAAAATCATCACAAAACTTCATTGAAATAACTAATATCTTCAGGCATGTTCCTTTCAAAAAGCTCTAGAATTCTCACTCAAAACAAATTAAACACATGCAGGAACAGAGAAACACCAGCACGAATAGTATACAGAAACCTACAGTTCAACTGATTAACTGGAAACAGATTCACATAAAAAAATTATCCTCACAAACAAACATACATCATCTGATATAGTGATAAAGAATCGACACAAAATTTAAGATCATGGATAAAAAACATCAACATCGCCTTCTCATCCCCTAAATAGTTTAACCCTCAATAAAAGAATTAGCTAAAGACATTTTCTGCCCAATCCTTAATTCACCCAGGCCAAACAACAAATCAGGGTTGTAGATTTTATTGTTGTACAATTTTAGAGATGTATAAGTTTCAATATAATGTATCTTTATGTATGAAAATTAGTTTCAACATTCTGCAATATGATTGATTCAATATGCTACTTTATTAGATTCAGCACTTTGCAATATGCTTGATTAGACATAATTGGATAGTTTCAGCATATAGAGAGAGAATGACAACAATACTTGAAATTAAGAAGATTCATATATAAAGAATGACAACAGTATTGTTCTTTTTCTTTCATAACATTCATGATA
This sequence comes from Hemerocallis citrina, assembly GCA_017893485.1. Lineage (NCBI taxonomy): Eukaryota > Viridiplantae > Streptophyta > Magnoliopsida > Asparagales > Asphodelaceae > Hemerocallis > Hemerocallis citrina. The sequence continues at coordinate 364,656,259 of CM030359.1, forward strand.
TTTGATGGTTCTTTCATTTCTGGGTATTGTTCTACTCCTTTTTTTCAGTATGTATCTCATTTAGAAGATTCATATATAAACCAATTTCAGGATTATGATACAAATACAATACATAAATAGATTTCACCTATACTCTTAAAAAATCACAAAAATTAATTTGATAAATCAAAATCAGAAGATCTTTTACATCCTAATTTCCTAATTACTTATGAATAATAATACCCAAGATCTCAAGAAAACCCAACAAGAACAAGAAGAAGATGGATCTTATATTAATACACCAACTAAACTCTAAAGTTTCCCTAATTAGTCGAACAAATCATCCCAAAATACCGTACCGATGGGGGCTGAAGAAGGTAGGTGGCGTCGCGACAGCGTGGTGCTTCGACAGCGTAGTGCGTCAGTCAGTCAGTGCGTGTGCCCTAAATTCAATGAAGAAAAAAAGAAAGAAGGGAAAAAGGAATAATAATTGAAGTAGTAGTATAACTGGGGTGGAAAATTGAAAAAGAAAATAAGAAAAATGGGCTTGGACCTAGGTGTGGGCCTGAGTTTTTAAATATAAAAAATAAATTAAATACATATTAATTACTTGGTATGGTACGGTATACCATGGTATCAGTATTGGGTACCAGTACCATACCATATAATTTCGGTATGGTACAATACCGAGATTTCGGTATGGTATTATCAAGATTTCGATAATATATGGTATGGTAATGGTATGGTACGGTAATATGGTACTTTTTGACACCCCTGGTCTTACCTGGCATATTTACCCGGTGTTTGGCATAAATGTCGTCGGGTAGGAAATTCAAAAAAAAAAAAAAAAAAAAAAAAAACACGCTAGCCTACCCCAGTATTGTATTTACTAAACGCCGAGATAGGATATCACTCTTTCTATTCATCTCCCCCAATTTGTTCCATTCTCTCTCTCTCTATCTTTCTCAAACCCTATTCCCGACCTGACCCCCGTTTTTGAACGCCGCGTCCCACGTCGTCGTGCCCCCCGTGCCCTCCCTGACGTCGTCTCTCGCTCACCAAAACCCTCTCGACTCTCTCTGTCTCACAAATCAAAATCCTAACCCTAGTTCTTAATTGATCTCGATCTCGTCGTCTTCTCCGAACGATATCTATCCTCGATGCCAACACCCTCCGTCGCCTTGCCAGACGCCAACACCCACCATCGCCGTGCTGATGCTAGCCTGTCCTCGCCGTCGCCATCCCCCTCTCGCCTTGCCGTCACCGTTCCTTCCTCATCGATTCCTCATCCAAATCTCAGGTATCGCTACCTAATCGATTCTTAAAGTTAGGTTTAGGTTTTGATGTGATTCCTATTTTAGTAGTGATTTAGGAATTTTGTATTTTTCCTTTGTTTCTACATGCGAATTGGTCTGGGAGTGTGCGGAGTTGAGAATTGGTGTGGGTGTGTGCAGAGTTTCTACATGCGAATTTAGTCAATTAGCTCAACTGCTTTTGGAATCTTGTAACTATATAAATTAGTTATTATTTTATTTCGACAATCATTCCCATAATTCTCTCTTCAAATATAGGGATTTTCATATGTGAAAAATGCCCATTTGTACATAGAAGCATGGGTACACATATCTCGAAGGTTATCATTCACGCAACTTTTTTTTAATTAAATTTATTGTGTTCCTCAACCATGAATATACTAATGCAAAACTGAAACTCAGGCAAAATGATGAGTTCTCTTATAGCTGGAAGGTTTATAGGTATTTCTTTCATTTACTTCAAAATTAATTACTCTGTATCGAAATATGCATTGAGCTCAATTGCATGTTCTACCCTACTTTTAGATTTTCTCTTTTCGTTTAGTTGTTTGATATTTGGTGTGTAGTGAACTGAACAATTTTATGCTTAGGTTCGATGTGCCTCATAATCAAATGTGAGTAGGAGTGAAGGACTGATGAAAATTGAGTTCTGTTGAGTGCACACTGAGGATTTAGGATATGGGATCCATGGTGGTTTCTTTTGTATATGAACCGATGGGAAATTGGATTTATAATGTCTTCTTTGGCTAGAATTTATGATGCAGTGAAATTTTGTAATACTCTCTCTGCACACATACACAACACACACAACTGACATACAACACAAACTAAGATTTCGTAACAAAACCCAGGCAGATTTTATTTCCTTAATTGAATTCTTGAATATCTTGATAAGATTTATATAAATGTAAATTTCTAATTCAGAGAACAAAGAAATCTCATAGAAAAACTAATTTGTACTGACAAAAAAACGTTGGCCACAAAGATGAGCATGATATTATAGACTTAAGTAGCAAGGAAATATGATATAATGTTTGAATCTGGAGAGGGTGAACTAGGACCCTGTCTTATTCCTCGAAAGTGATAAATGTTTATCAAAGCAATCACTTACAAAATTATGTCCCTATTGCGAAATATGTTTTTGTTTTACTGATTTGTTATACGACCATTACCTTACCCGGCGAGGAGCATGAAGCGTGCTAGAGATATTCGTGATCAATTGGAAGGGCTGTTGGAAAGAGTTGAGATTGAGCTCACATCGAACCATGGGGATTTGGATTCAATAAAGAAGGCTATAACATCAAGTACAGTTGTACTTTACCTATAATTCAGTTAACTGAGGGCTGGTTTATTTTTTTTGAACTTCTAAGAAATTCTTTCAGGTTTTTTCCACAATTCTGCAAGGCTACAAAAAATTGGCACATATCACACTCTAAAGAATCCTCAAACAATACATATACATCCAAGTTCTGGTTTGGCACAGGTACATTACCTTTTTATACATCATATGAGCCATGAGTAAACAAATTACTACCATTCGAGCACAATAATCAAAATTCTAACATTTAATGTCAAACATCTCAAAAAGGCTTCTCAAAAGAAACTTTGGACTTGGAAGAATCTAACATTGACTTTACATAAATTAAAACCCAATATGCTTGTGTTAGACTATCAGGTGCATGCCAATTATTCTGACTTGTTAAAGTTCTAGCACAAGTTTCGACCAAGATACCATTGTTTTTTAAATTTATCAACATAATTATATCACGGGACTGAATTTTGTTGACTCTAATTATATATTAGAAATTGAGTCTATCTATTCTTTATTGCATTGCCACTTATATAGGTGCTTCAAAGGCGGGTTGTTTACCATCAGCTTGTTCTTACCACAAAGAAATACATGCACCAGGTAACCATAGTCAAACTGATTTTGTTGTAGGGAAATAAAATGAGTTGGTGATTCATATATATTGAATATTTCAGGTTAAAGAGTTGAAACCAGAGTTGTTGGTGGAGATTGCACCAAACTACTGCCGGCTCAAGTATGTTGAACTCAATGCATTTCAAAAGCACACGACTCTTTCACATATGGTTCTAATCATCCTCATAGCGTCTAATGCTCTCTATTTGATGTCAGTTTTCTTGCACGAATAGCCATGGAGGTTCAAAGTGAGTCAAAGTGGAAGCAACTTTGGTGTCTCCAATATGTCCTGATCAGTACAAGGAATAGGCTGCAAGGCTTGTTGGTATATGTTGTCAGATTATGAGAAACTGTGTTTTCATAGCACAACTTTGAAGGGGAGATGTACTGAAAGGAAATTGTACATGAGTGAGAAAATTCTTGTACTAGTTAACAAAGTTATAATCGTAATGATAAACGGCTCGTCTCGCCGTGACCTTATCTTAGATTCTCAATACTTCTGTCGCTCCATCCCCGCATGCAGGGGCAGAGAACCCGTCGTTGTCTCGGCTGTGCTACCAGAGGCTCCAGGAAAGTCGGAATAGGAAAGCACTCATCTTGGGGTGGGCTTACTACTTAGATGCTTTCAGCAGTTATCCGCTCCGCACTTGGCTACCCAGCGTTTACCATGGGCACGCCAGAGGTGCCTAGAGGTGCGTCCTTCCCGGTCCTCTCGTACTAGGGAAAGATCCTCTCAATGCTCTAACGTCTGCATCGGATATGGATCGAACTGTCTCACGACGTTCTGAACCCAGCTCACGTACCGCTTTAATGGGCGAACAACCCAACCCTTGGAACATACTACAGCTACAGGTGGCAAAGAGCCGACATCGAGGTGCCAAACCTTCCCGTCGATGTGAACTTTTGGGGAAGATCAGCCTGTTATCCCTAGAGTAACTTTTATCCGTTGAGCGGCGGCCCTTCCACTCGGCACCGTCAGATCACTAAGGCCGACTTTCGTCCCTGCTCGACGGGTGGGTCTTGCAGTCAAGCTCCCTTATGCCTTTGCACTCGAGGGCCAATCTCCGTCCGGCCCGAGGAAACCTTTGCACGTCTCTGTTACCTTTTGGGAGGCCTATGCCCCATAGAAATTGTCTACCTGAGACTGTCCCTTGGTCCGTAGGTCCTGACACAAGGTTAGAATTCTAGCTTTTCCAGAGTGGTATCTCACTGGTGGCTCGGGCCCCACCGGAAGGAGGCCTTCTTCGCCTTCCACGTAAGCTGTGCAGGAAAGGCCCAAAGTCAATCCCAGGGAACAGTAAAGCTTCATAGGGTCTTTCTGTCCGGGTGCAAGTAGTCCGCATCTTCACAGACATGTCAAAAGATGTACGAAAAGGGTTGCCTTAGGCCAATGTATAAACACATATAAGAAGTGTATGGATTAATGTATAATGCTTGTTCTTCTTGTACTAAAATTATTTGCAAAACATGTTGCTTTTGTTCACTTTTGCAATTCTGTTAATTTTGAAACTTAAATTTGTCAAACCCCCCCCAAAAAAAAAAAATAAATAAATAAATTTTTAAAAATACATACCCTGTCGTTTTCAAACGCCGCGTTAAGTTATTAAAGAAAAAAAATAGTTAAATAAAAATTGCCTTATCTTGGCGTTTTCAAACGCCGTGTAATTGTGTATCCTTATTAGCTATCCCGACATTTGAAAACGCAAGGATAGCTTTTTCGCATTCTCGACGGGGGAATTCCGGCATTTGCGGCAACATTTTCTGAAATGCCGGGACGGTGAAGCGCAGCGTGGAATGGTGAAAAAAAAAGCGTCGGGGATCTCCTTGCCGTTTGTAGTGCATGTGCATCGTGAATTCGTGATGCTAGTGTCGCTGTAGATTTCAAGGCGGTAAGGACTCAAGATTTGCAATTTCTCTGTAATTTTTCTAATGATTGTGTTTGTTGTGTCATTGTTAAGTTTGTTTAATGTATCATGTTTTAGCAAAAAAACAAAAATGTGCACAAAAAATAAGTGTATTTAACTGCTACATTCTTATTAAAAAAAATATGAAAAACAAAAGCTCGATAAAAAGGAATTTTCGATATTCCTTTTTATTTCTCATCAAACGAATGGCATCTTCTTTTGGAAATCCTAGATATTCTTAGCATGATATTGGAACCGCTGACATCCGCCGCAGGGTAAACCCATTCTTCGGTCAAGTGACGAAAATGTTCTACTTTTTGTTAATTTAAAGGATTGGCTTAGTCTTTCTTATCTTTTATCTTATAGTAGGCTATCCGGAATTCTCCTTTTTCTGGACTCTTTCTCAACGATGCTTCCGCTTCTTCTCCGAGAAAAGAAGTTCACGACCCGTGGGCCCTCTACCTCCACGCGGCATTGCTCCGTCTTATTTTAGAATTTCATTTCTATTTATTTCTAGTTCTAGAGAAGAGGGAAAATAATTCATTCAGAGGAGGAACCTTATAGAGATCGTATCGATTCTTATCAAAGAAGGACAGGTTTAACAGAAGCTGTTCTTTTTTTCGAGTTCTTTCAAAATGGGTTCAAAAAAAGAAGGTCGTTTTCGGGCAGCCCCAAAGGGTAGTTCTGCTTCTCTTCCCCAGATTGTTAAAAAACAAAAATTTCCAACAATTATTCCAATAATTACATATCCGATTTGACCGATGGACGAATATGCAAGCATACGTTTCATGCTTGTTTGAGTAATAGCAATGAGATTCCCCAATATCATGCTAAGAATAGCTAGGATTTCCAAAAGAAGATGTCATTCGTTTGATGAGAAATAAAAAGGAATATCGAAAATTCGCGTGGCTGAAGCTGAAGCAGCTACTTTCGAAGTAACAGAAAGAAAAGCAACGACTGGAGTGGGAGAGTCAGAATAGTCGGGACATTGAGGAAGATCCAAAAAGGCATTTCGGGAATCGATCTGATTCTATCTCTGTTCGTTCCGTTTGAAGAAGGGGAGGATCCCAAAGAATCGATCTTTCTTTTAGTTGCTGAATCATTTTTTTTGAGTGAGAGAAAGCACAGTATGAAAAAACCAGAAAAAAAGGAAAAGAGAACAGAAAACTTAGAAACTACTCTTTTAACCCTTGGGGTATAATTTTTTTTAATAAGCCCTCAAGTACATTTGTATGTCCTGTTAGTAAATAACAGGGTTGTATTTTAAGCAAATTCTATTTTTTCTCTTGCTTATTGTTGGGTTCCTTCCTTAATTGAGAATAATATGAAATTCTTAGAGATGTAGAGTATCCTAAAGCTTCATGGAAGAGTGTGGAAGGAAGTTGAAAGATATAGTTTCATGGAGATCTCTAGAAATGGAGAATTCTAGAGAGTTAATCTCCACCTATGGATCAAATTAATCTCCACCGTTCATTGTGGGTGTGGAGTAGTATAAATAGGGGTGGAAGTCTTCATTCCTACTCACTCCAAAAAAACAAGTCATTTCCAAAGTGAGAGTTAGAGAGCCACTTTGAGAGAAAGTAAGATAACTTGAGAAGTTTTAATCCTGAAGCTTGAGTGAGCCACAAAATTGTGAGAGTGTGTTATAGAGAGTCAAATTCTTGTAATCCTACTACTCTTTATGTAGTAGAAGAATCTCCATTTGAGTTGTAAATCTCTCTTGCATCAATTTCTATCTATATCTTCAAGTGCCCATCTTAACTTCACGAAGCAAGAATATACCGAGTTTTTCCCAACAGTGGTATCAGAGCCAGGTTCACACACCGTCATCATCACCTCATGTTGTTTAAGATGGAGGACATCGTTGCCCATGATGGAGACATGTTCAAGCTCACTGCCAACAACTACTCGTATTGGAAGCTGATGATGGAAGATCGTCTATATTGCAAAGACTTGCATGACCCCATCATCCACAATGCCAAGGTGGAAGGAAAGAGCGATGCAGAATGGGAGTTACTCAACCGAAAGGCTGTTGCCATGATCCGTAAGTACATCGATCGATCTCTCTTCGAGCATGTCTCTACGTATACAAATGCTTACGAATTATGGACAAAGCTTGAGTCCATGATTCAAAAGAAGACGCCTCGTAACAAAGCCAATTTAGTTCGACGGTTGGTGAAGTTGGAGTATAAGGATGGTCAAAGCATGATTGAGCACTTGAATAATTTCAAGGGGCTCGTAAATGAGCTAACGAAAACCGAATTGAAGATTGATGATGAGTTGCAAGCCCTTCTACTCCTTAGTTCATTACCTGGAAGTTGGGATACACTCGTGGTTACACTTAGTAATTCAACTCATGAAGGAAAGCTCACCATGGATACCGTCAGTGATAGCCTTCTTGGTGAAGAAGCAAGGAGGAAGGAACGAGGCGTTTCTGTCTTTTCCAAGGCAAATGTTTTCGAAAATCGGGTAAAGAATGATGGTCGTGCGTAGCAAGGGCCGAGAATCAAACCAATCCCGAGGTAGATCCAAATCACGATCAAAGATTACATGCTACTACTGCGGAAGGACGGGCCACAAGAAAGCAGAGTGTCGATCCTTCAAGAGAGATCAAAAGGCAGGTGATGTGAAGCCAGACCAAATCAAGAAGCAAGAAGAGAAGAGTACTACCGCTGTGGCTGCAAAAGAAGAACTGATTTATCTCATTGGAGAAGGCAATATCCTAAACATTGCCTATGATGATAGTTCTTGGATTATCGATTATGGTGCTTCCTTCCATGTCAATCCCCATGGAAGTTTCTTCTCATCCTACCAAAGCGGTGACTTTGGTACGGTGCAAATTGGAAAATCATGATAGGAGCAAAATTGTCGAGATAGGTAATATCATCCTTACAACAAGCACTGGATGCAAGCTTGTCCTAAAAGATGTGAGACACGTCCCAGCTATGCGTCTCAATCTTATCTCCACTGGAAAGCTTGATGATGTGGGTCTGGTGAATTACTTTGGTGAAGGAAAGTGGAAGCTCACCAAAGGAAGTTTAGTCGTGGCTCGAGGAAAGAAGGGGGGGGGGTCATTGTACGTGATGCAAGCCAAGCTCTGCAAAGGGGAGGTGAATATCACCACCAATGATATGGATATATGACATAGACGACTTGGACACATAAGCGAGAAAGGTCTTCACATACTCGCTCGTAACCAAGTTCTTCCTGATGTGAAAGGTAAAACACTTGATCCTTGTGCTCATTGCTTGGCTGGAAAACAACATAAAATTGCTTTCAAAAGATCTTCTCCGCCCACAAGGAGAAAGAATATCTTAGACCTTGTACACATCGATGTATGCTCAATGTCTGAGACGTCCATTAGCGGTGCATCATATTTTGTCACCTTCATCAATGACCATTCAAAGAAGGTGTGGTTGCACTTATTAAAAACAAAGGATCAAGTGCTTGATGCATTCAAGGAGTTTCATGCCCGAGTGGAATGCGAGACAGGAAGGAAGATCAAACGTGTTCGATCAGACAATGGAGGTGAATATAGAGGTCCCTTTGAAGCCTATTGCAGAAAATATAGGATAAGACTAGAGAAGACTCTACCCAAGACACCGCAGTTAAATGGATTAGCCGAGAGAATGAATTGAACTATCGAGGAAAGAGTTCGATGTGTGCTCTCTCATGCCAAGTTGCCTAAGTCATTCTGGAGGGAAGTGGTGATGACCGTTGTTGACGTCATCAACCTTTCACCATCGGTACCTTTGGACGAAGCTATCCCAGAGGAAGTTTGGTCAGACAAAAAGGCTACCTACAATCATCTCAAGGTGTTCGGATGTAGAGCATTTGTTCACATACCCAAAGACGAGAGAGCCAAGCTAGATGTAAAGACAAAGGAATGCATCTACCTTCGCTCGCCAAAGGATGAGATTGGATACCGACTTTGGGATCCAATCAACAAGAAGATTGTTCGTAGCCGAGATGTGGTATTCTTCGAGGACCAAACAATTGAAGATATCCAGAAATCTGAGAGGCCAAGATTGAGAAGCAACCGTAGTATATACCTTACACCGGCTCATCAAGAGAAGGATGTCACACCAGAAAACAATGAAGTTGAAGATCTCGAGCCTATCCTAGAGCCAAATAATCTGGAGACTCAAGATGAGTCAATTCAAGATGAACCTCAGCCTAGCTCTCCACTAGAGTTGAGACGATCTTCGAGCGACCGAAGACCATCTACTCGTTATCCCGCGGAGGAGTTTGTGACGGTCACCAATGAGGAGGAGCCTTAAAGTTATAAGGAAGCCATAACTGACACTCATAAAGAAGAGTGGATAAAAGCCATGCAAGAGGAGATGCAATCCTTGCATGAGAATCATACTTACGAACTAATGGAACTTCCAAAAGGAAGAAGAGCCTTGAAGAATAAGTGGGTGTATCGAATCAAGACCGAAGATAGTAGTTCGAAGCCTCGCTACAAAGCTCGGTTGGTTGTTAAGGGATTCAGTCAAGAGAAAGGTATTGACTTTGAAGAAATATTTTCTCCGGTGGTAAAAATGTCATCCATCCGTATTGTTCTTGGCCTAGTAGCAGTACAAGACTTGGAGATCGAACAACTTGATGTCAAGACAGCATTCCTCCATAGAGATCTAGAGGAAGAGATCTACATGGAGCAACCAGAGGGGTTCAAAGTTCCTAGCAAAGAGAATTTGGTGTGCGGGCTAACGAAGAGTCTATATGGCCTTAAGCAAGCACCAAGACAATGGTACATGAAGTTTGAGTCCTTCATGGCAGAACATGACTTCAAGAAGATGGAAAGCGATCATTGTGTCTTCATAAAGAGGTATGGAGGTGGCAATTTCCTCATACTCTTACTCTATGTTGATGATATGTTGATTGTTGGACTAGATCGCGCAAAAATTGATGCTTTGAAAAAGGATATAAGCAACGGCTTCGCCATGAAAGGTTTGGGACCGGCTAGACAAATCCTTGGAATGAGGATCACTCGTGATAGATCAAGAAAGTTATTGTGGCTATCACAAGAGAAGGACATTGAGAAAGTGTTGGAAAGATTCAACATGCACAAAGCGAAGCCGGTCAATATACCACTTGCTAGACACTTCAAGTTGAGTATGGAGCAAAGTCCAACAAGTGAGGAAGAAAAGAAGGAAATGAAGATTTTTCCTTATTCATCCGCGGTAGGTAGTCTTATGTATGCAATGATATGCATAAGACCCGACATCGCCTATGCAGTTGGTGTTGTTAGTCGCTTCTTGGCCAATCCGGGGAAAGAGCATTGGGATGCAGTCAAATGGATCTTTCGGTATCTACGAGGTACTTCCAAAAAGTGTTTATGTTTTGGAAATGAAAAACCTGTGTTAGAAGGATACACAGATGCAGATTTAGCTGGCGACGTTGATTCTAGGAAATTAACACCGGGATACCTAACTACTCTAGCAGGGGGAACTGTTTCTTGGCAATCAAAGTTGCAAAAGTGTGTTGCTTTGTCCACTACCGAAGCTGAGTACATCGCAACTACTGAAGCTTGCAAGGAGATGTTGTGGATGAAGAATTTGCTGCTAGAGCTAGGAGTAGTCCAAGACAAGTATGTCTTGAAGTGCGACAATCAAAGTGCAATTTACTTAGCAAATAACTCTACCTTTCATTCTCGCACAAAGCACATTGATACACAGTATCATTGGATCCGAGAAGCTCTTGAAGAAAAGCGCATACACCTTAAGAAAGTTCACACGGAAGAAAACTGGTCCGACATGATGACCAAGGTAATACCAACAAATAAATTTGAGGATTGTTGTCAAGGTGCCGGTTTGCTACTACCTCTCAATTAAGTCAGGAAGGGGAGATTTGTTGGGTTCCTTCCTTAATTGAGAATAATATGGAATTCTTTAAAGATGTGGAGTATCCTAGAGCTTCATGGAAGAGTGTGGAAGGAAGTTGAAAGGTATAGTTTCATGAAGATCTCTAGAAATGGAGAATTCTAGAGAGTTAATCTCTACCCTTGGATCAAATTAATCTCCACCGTTCATTGTGGGTGTGGAGTAGTATAAATAGGGGTGGAAGTCTTCATTCCTACTCACTCCAAAAAAACAAGTCATTTCCAAAGTGAGAGTTAGAGAGCCACTTTGAGAGAAAGTAAGATAACTTGAGAAGTTCTAATCCTCAAGCTTGAGTGAGCCACAAAATTGTGAGAGTGTGTTATAGAGAGTCAAATTCTTGTAATCCTACTACTCTTTATGTAGTAGAAGAATCTCCATTTGAGTTGTAAATCTCTCTTACATCTATTTTTATCTATATCTTCCAGTGTCCATCTTAACTTCACGAAGCGGGCAAATACCGAGTTTTTCCCAACACTTATAATAAAATTATTTACTAATATATATAGGCCTCGCAGTCGTTAGTGAAAACAAAAGAAACAAAATTAAAATATATAAATAAAAGTAGTTCATCTTCACCAAAAATAACTTATACTCAATAAAAATTGTTTATTTCTACAAAGAATGGTAAGTTTATTTAAAAAGTAGTATAAGTATCAAAAAATACTTCGTTTCAAGAAGAGCCAATCTATATTTAAAAGCAGTTTTTTTTTTTTTTTTTTTTTTTGGAGGTTAAAGGTGGAATAACGCCACCCTGTTTCATTAATAAGAAATTAATAAAACAACTCCGGTGTATCGGGAGAAATACAAAAGTACAGTGCATGAAATAAAACCTAATTCCCCAACAAAACCCTGGGGGGTGGGTCTAATCATCCATCATACAACCAAAAGTATAGTAGGTCGATACAAAATACAAAGAAGCGGAAACTGCGGCTAATGAAAATCCGATGAGTATGGAGGGCGCCTACTCCTCAGTCCAGTGTCAGCCCAAACTCTGCCTCCTCATCATCAAAATCCTCCACCTGGAAGACTCTGGCAATCCTCCCTCTCGCTCCTGTGGCAGCAGCTGTAGCCCAAAAAGAGATCAGATGCATGATATGAGTAAGGTTACCAGAAATACTATTACAAGAAGCACAAAAATATATATTATTTCTGTCTAGCCATAACACCCAAGTAGTTGCCGCAATGGCAATGTACCACGCATCCCTCATTTCGTGACGAATCGAGGCAAATTTGGGGCCAATCCACAAATCCTCATATTCATTGGGAGTAGTCCCCTGTTCCTAAGGCTCGTAATACCTCTACCATAGTTGCCTTGCTCCCTGGACAGTGAATAAAAAGGTGATTCAAATTATATGTATGCATGTTGTAGAATCCACAATTGGTCGCTATCTGGGGTTATCTCTTGGCAAGGTTTTCTCTGGTGAGGATTGCATTATTGAGCACTAGCCAAAGGAAGACCATGACTTTGAGGGGGGTTTTTGATAGAACTGCGATGATTCCCAGGACCACGGATTGGTGTGCGTATCGATCATAAAAGCTTAACAGATTTAATACGTGATCTAACCCTTTATAGCGGAATCTGGGGTTCATGAATTATACCTGCGATGAGAAGAAGACGATAGTTTCTAGCAACCTCGAGCCGTCAGCGACCCCAAGATCTTCTGCACGTATTCCTTCCTCGGGTTGGACGTCGTGTGGGCGACGGTCTACCAACTTTTCTTCTCCTTGGCTGACCTCTCTTTCTCTCCTTACGTGAATCACGAATTTAGAGAAAACTTCTTATCTCTGATAATGATATGACGGCGAGAGAATAGAGGATATATATATAAGGCTACGGCAGGGACCATGAGGAGAAATTAGGGTTAGGTCTCCTAACGAATCTGGGTATCCCGTGTTTAGCCCGAACACACAACCCGGCCCATTAACAATAGCTCGGTCCACTAAAGAGCTATTGTTGCACTACCTTCCTAATCCCAAATTATATTTATGGGCTCCTTTTATTATATGCTCGTTCAGCTCCCCATGTTAAGATATCGAATGTCCGTCGATCAAATTAAGTTACTGACAACTATATTGATCAACATCTTTTATCCTTAAGTAGTACCACTCAACTTTATTTGTCATGTCGGATGTAATCCACCTGCAGGGTTTACATGACAATCCTTATGAGCTCCTTAAGGGGACATCATCAACCCGACGTATCGGGACATGGATTCCTTTTACAATCAACAGCCCATCATACATACAATGCTATTACCCAATTCATAGAGGTTGTTGATCCATAATGAATCTCACTCTTTTATGAGTTAAAGTAATGCACACTGCATATACATGTCTGTTATTATATCTGGATTAAGAGCATAAGCATCCATAATAACAGAGGTGTTTGTTCTCTTTTGTAGTCAGTACAAAGAGAACAACCTCAAGTGGTCCTGTTCAATACACACAAAGTGTACTAGTGTAAACCTATAGTCAAGATAGACTAATACCAGATTACACTACAACCTTTCCAATGGATTGTCCAAGTCCGTCTAGGTTGTGAACTATTTATATATTCCATAGGGAACTGATAATATGATCTTCTGTGTGTCACCTCACACCATATTATCAACCTTATAGAATATCAGATACTTGCATTAATATTATAATAAACACAATATGCAAACATATGCCCATATGATTCTCATTCAAAAAAAAATAAGGAAATAAAGTTAATACAAAAGTGATGCTTTCAGTATATAACCCTAACAGTTTTAGCCTTCCATAACACCTGTGCCCAGCTGGGTCTGCATCCTCGATAGTGAATTCGATGATACAGAGATCTAACCGTGAAAGCTCCCTTGGTCTCGAGTCCCCAGCGCATCTGATCTGGGCCTTGAGCACACCTCGCCCTGGACCGTGTGATGTATGCTTGCAGTTGAAGCAGTTGTTGATGTAATTATGGGGTAAGAGTTTCTCAGAACGATGACTTCCAATTGCCCCTCTTCCAAGTCTCAGCCACAGATATATTCGGTCGAGTCGTTTTCTCATACATCTCTGGAAAAGGTTCCTTAAGGGTATGGGCACCACACCACTTGTCCCACCAGAATCTGGTGGACCGACCGTTATTGATAGTCGATGTAACGACTGAGTTGAACGGTCCGCTTGCGTTGGTAATTCATTTCCAGAATCGAGAAACTCTAGGCCCTACTCGGAAGCCTAAACTTCTCGAACCTTTTCCCCGAAGGTATGGTCGAATGAAATCCTGACATCCTTCCTCGTTGTGGTGAAATACCTTCCACCACCATTTTCCCAAAAGGGCATGGTTCATATCTCTAAAGTCGATGATGCCTAGCCCTCCATGCTTCTTCTTCATGCAAGCAATACTCCATTTGATCAGGTGGTATCCTCCCCTATTCGAGTCTGCCCCTTTCCAAAGGAATCTTTTTCGGATTCAGTCAATCCTTTGGATTATCCATTTAGGAAGTTCAAAAAATGACATGTAATAAATGGGCAGATTAGACAACACTGAGTTGATGAGAACCACTATACCACCGAGGGACAGCGATTTTCCTTTCCAACCTGACAACCTGTCATCCACCCTGTCTATGATAGATAGCCAGTCCGTCTTAGTGAGCTTCCCTGGCTTGTGTGGGAGCCCTAAATATTTGATTGGGAACTCATCCGTCATAAAGTTTAGAATGGTCGCATGGTCATGTGCTTCTGCATCGGAGAGTGCAATTGGAATCAAAGCACTCTTGTGGAAATTAATCATGAGACCTGACCAGACTTCAAAACAGGAGAGGGCCCCTTTAAAGCAGACTGTCTCTGACCTCTTCCTATTACCAAAGAGTAAGGTGTCATCAGCATATTGAAGAATCGTGCACCCTTGGTTAGATTGACTGCTAGCCGCGGGCGTAATCCATCCTTTTCTCCGGCAGTTATCTAGCATGCCCCTCAGTACATCCGATACGATAGTGAATAGCAGAGGGGACAGCGGATCCCCCTGCCGAAGCCCCTTCTTGCATGGAAACGGTGGACCCGGCCGCCCATTAACCGAGATTGCCGTTTTACTAGTGTATAAACACTGTTTGATCCACCTAATCCATTTAACCCCGAAGCCTCTCCCTCTGAGAGCTTCCAGCAAGCACTCCCAGTAGACGGAGTCATATACTTTCTCAAAATCTAGTTTAGGGAGAAAATTCTTAGACTGTCCCATATGGCAGTGGTGGATGACTTGTTCTGTAGTGGCCACACAATTCAGGATACATCTGCCCTTGATGAAACAATCAGTGGCTTGTTTCTACCAAGGTTTAGACATACAGTACAAGTGTCAGGAAAATAGTTCATTTCCTTTCTTCAAATATTTTAAAAAATTAAAATTAAAATGAAGTTTCATTTCCATATGTAACAATTGAACTTCTGTTGAAACAATATATTTCAAAATAAGCCATTTCTAAACAACCTGAACTTTAGGGGCATGCTAGAAATTTTTTAAACATCTAGGAGTGTTAAAAGAGTAG
Organism: Hemerocallis citrina; assembly: GCA_017893485.1. Lineage (NCBI taxonomy): Eukaryota > Viridiplantae > Streptophyta > Magnoliopsida > Asparagales > Asphodelaceae > Hemerocallis > Hemerocallis citrina. The sequence goes on from CM030359.1 coordinate 364,671,763, forward strand.
TTTTAAAAGTAATATGGGTTAAAAGAAAGAACGTTAATTGTTAGAGGCGTGAGAGAAATTTACCCTTAACATCTTTCACAACATGGTTAGACTAATGCTTCATCCACTATCAATTTCACTACCATTATCTTTATTACCTTAGGGGACACCCTCCTATTGAAGCATTCCTCCACATAGTATCTCTCCCTCCCACCTATTGGAGTGAGCTACGTAAGAGAATTCACTATCATTTGCTAAAAACTCAAAAATTAGCATTTGAGTTGAAAAAATACCCCACTATCGTTCGTTAAAAACCAAAATTTTAGAATAGGAGTGAACAGTCGATCGCTGGAGATAGCAGAGGCTTTAGACAATTGCTAAAATACAGAAGACGGAGGATCAAGCTCCGTCCGTTAATTTTATTTTATAATATGGTCAGATGGAAGATCATCTTCTGTCCACCAAATTCTTTAATATATTTTTTCTCAAAATTACTAAAATGCCATCTATTTTTTTATTATAAAAAAAGCCATTTAAATGAATTAAAAAAAATAAAAAAAATTCTCTGATAGGAGAAGATCTTCCGTCCGACAATTTGTTCAGAATTTTTTTTCCAAAACATTACGAAATTGCCATTACAATAATTACGAAAAATGTCATTAAAATAATTTTAAAAAACGAAAAAAAAGGAACCCGGGACTGAAGATCTTCATTCGTCCAGGCATTTTATTCACAATTTGTTACAAAAATTTATGAAATTGTCATTACAATAATTACGAAAATGTTATTAAAATAATTTTAAGAAATCAAAAAAGAAAAAAAAAAGCCTGGACAGAAGATCTTCATCCGGCCAGGCATTTTTTTCACAGATTTTTTTAAATAATTACAAAAATGCCGTTACAATAATTACGTAAATACCATTAAAATAATTTTAAAAATATTTTGTTAAAAAAAAAAAGCTCAGACGGAAGATCTTCTTCCGTCCGGTCAAAAAGAAGCTTAAAAAATAATTCGTCTACACTTCTAAATTTAGCAATAACGATTGCAGCACTCAATGTCCAAAGCTATTTGCCAAATACTAAAATTGTAAAATTTAGTAGCAACGATAGTGGATGCTATGAGGTAGTGTAAAAAAATATATCTCTAATACTATAATGGGAGAAGGCCTTAGTGTCATTTGTAAATCTATCAACATGTGCAACAGCATAACTAATATAAATAAGATTTCAGGTTCAAATTCATACTATATATATATATATATGAATTTTTACTTTTAAAAAATTAAATTTATTAAGGCGTGCATCGCACGTGTAAATTACTAGTATATACTGATTACTCATATGGTTACAGTAAGAGCAT